>OZ026612.1:104669952-104924452 GCA_964020975.1 Hermodice carunculata | reverse complement strand
GCAACAACTCCAGCCCCAGGAACTACAGGGACCACAGGTGTAGCGACAACAGGCCCAGTTACAACTCCTGCCATAACAACAGGTCCTCCCCCACCCACAACAGCTCTTCCCACAACAGGTGCTCCAACAACAGGTCCAAGTACAAGACTACCCCCTACAGTGACATGTGAGAATGAATCTGTATATTATTCTTAACTGCATGAATCATTGTATAAAGTAAAAAAGTAAACATACAACTAGTTACATCTGAAGTGTATGCAAATGGTACTCTGAAAGCAAATAGTCATGAAGAAATTAAGAAATCATATTTAGTTAGTTGTATATGTGGAATCTGAAAGAACAGAAATACTGTATGTTCTTTATCTGTTGTTTGTGTTTGAGTATTTTTACTAGCTATTTTTCTACTTTAAAACATTAGAGATAGAGTTGTTCCTAAAATAATTAATAATTGAAAACATCAGTGTAAAGGTAAATAAGCCATATGTGGGCAGGCTGCTTTCTTTTGGCTGCATGTTAATGAAGTTAAATTTCCTAGGAGTCTAATGTGGAAATATGTTTGTATGAACTGTATGGAAATATTAGTTTTTGCCAGTATTAGATGAAGATGAAAGTTTAATTGTGCATTATCATTTTTGAAGATGTCTAGATTTTTGTGCACAATGTGAAAAATTAAAGTGTTTTATGTAAAACTAGAATACGAAATTCAGTATCTGTAACTGATGGGATTTTCCTGCTTTGTAGGATTTTGAAAGAATTATAGTAATGAGAATGATTTTGGTTGAAAATGCTGATATTTGTAGGACTTTTGCCTGTAACATATAAAACCACACAATGTATGCTAACTTGAGCATTTGACATGCTTTTTGAGTTTTTGTAGCTCTGACAACAGAGGAAGGAAAACTCACAAATGGCCAATTATTTGAACAAGGAGTGCTTCAGTTAATTTCGATGTCCTGAAAGCTTTAAGATTTGCTGAAACACTCCAGTTTTGTTGCATTTGTCATCATAGATACAACATTGATAGTATTGTTCGACCTAATCTGGGAAAAGTAGGATTTTTTGTGGGTCGTTGCTGCCAAAACACAGTAAAATGCAATTGTTGCTGTAGAAAGACTGCTCCTGGTTGCATAAAGTGTTGGTAGCGTGAAGTGATTCTAGGGCAAGGAGATATCGGTTTGAAATAATTTTGATCATGTAGCTTGATAGGAAGTAGATTTTAGAGAATATCAGAGGTTCAGAGATATTTACTGATAGTGGATTGTTGTAAACGTTCCAGCTGCTGTAGTGTGTGCAGACACAGATTTGATGACAGATGCTTCTGTTGCCAAACCAACGTTTGTCCATAAAAGTGGCAAGTCGCCTGAGCAATTGGAAGCTGGAAAGCCTGTTAAATATCCAGAGAGTAATACGCCAGTTAAATTTGAAGCCACATTAACGCCTAAAGAGGATGAACCTGTGCAAATAACCAAATTCAAATTGATATCTACCCAAAATGTGAAAAAGTTTAGGGTGGTACTCTTCAATAAAAAGAAGAAAGTGGTGGGTGTCATAAGATCTCCAAAAGGACCAGTTAAAGATGACGTAAGTACATTTATAAATAAAGAGTTAATCATAAAGATTATAGCAAGTGTTTCTCAAATTATTAGATATTGTCATTGAATGCAATTTCAGGTAGTAAAAGTTGTGTGAGAGAATTTTTCATTGATCAGAATGATGTAGATATTGCGATTGAAACTCTTAATAGTCTAGGAGCTGTATGAGGTTTAAAATGGTGACGTAACCCCCTCAGTATTCATTTGTTTTGAAAGTTGTTCGTGTTAGAAGGAAGCGTAAGGATTATTGTTAGGCTTATTGCACAAACAAATTTGGTCTCAATAAAATAATTCAGTGCCTTGGATCTAGCACTATGCTTTGCAATTTTTACCAAATTTTGTTTGTCATTAGAAAGGTGTATCCTATTTTTAAACCATAATAAGAGATTAAGTGAAAGTAAACATTGCAAATTTCTTACCCTTATATATATTATATACTGGTACTTTCTACCATGAAATAAGTTAAAGGTCAAAGTTCCAAGTTAAATGTTAAATTCAAGGTCAAATACTGTAGCCTTCAGCATATTTAAGATGTACTTTTATATGATGGAAATTAAGGTTTCCAGTACCTTGTAGTAGTTTTAGTGCAAGGGTAAAATGAAACTTGAAACTTTTGCATGATTTCCTGACAAGGAGGATAATGTATCTTTTTTTTGGCAAGAATATCAAACTGATGAACATATAGTATGTTGGAATGTTTTTTCAACTTTCATCAAGAACTAATCATAATAATTCCAATCCTAAATCGTTTTAAAATTTAAAAATATGGGTGCTGAGAACTAGACTGCAGTTTGCTCATTAAGGAAACCATTGTTTGTATTACCTAAGTCTGTAAAACTGTAATTGAAGAGCGATAATAAAAGAATGTAATCAAATAATTGCATGACAACTGCAAGGGGAAGACCAGAATAAGCAAAAGTGATTGAGTGTAAATAGACTGTGTGTGTTTGATGCTGAAAATGTTTGCCATGTACCAGTATGGTTGTTCTTATTGATGAAGGAATATATGTTACAGTTCAGTCAATGTTGATTTGAGAAAGTCAAAGTTAGGGAGATTGAGTTGAAATATAGAGTAATTAAATTAATATGAATTAGATTGGGAGTGGGTTGCACAACATATATGAATTGATAATATGTTAAGTTTGTACATAGGGTGTGGTGGGAGCAGTACAGTAATTTATTTTTGCTGAATTTGTTTTGAAGGAGAAGGTTCCTGCTGATACAGTATTGACATTTGTTGGAGCACCGAAGGTCACCAAAATTGTGGTCACACTGGTTCCAGAAAAGCCTGATTCCAAAATCATCACAGGTTTAAAGATAAAGGCTTGTGTGAAAGCAACAGGTAAAGCATTCTTCGATTGTACCTTTACTTGTATATTTTTGCTATTGTACATGATATAGTAATTGTTTTACGTAAGTTAAGTAAGAGATTTTGTCTTCCCCCCAACACTCTGTGCAAAATGTAAAATAGGTTTCTTGAAACGTTTATTTGATGCTAAGTTGCATTTTATTGTTAATACAGTAGCAACAACTCCAGCCCCAGGAACTACAGGGACCACAGGTGTAGCGACAACAGGCCCAGTTACAACTCCTGCCATAACAACAGGTCCTCCCCCACCCACAACAGCTCTTCCCACAACAGGTGCTCCAACAACAGGTCCAAGTACAAGACTACCCCCTACAGTGACATGTGAGAATGAATCTGTATATTATTCTTAACTACATGAATCATTGTATAAAGTAAAAAAGTAAACATACAACTAGTTACATCTGAAGTGTATGCAAATGGTACTCTGAAAGCAAATAGTCATGAAGAAATTAAGAAATCATATTTAGTTAGTTGTATATGTGGAATCTGAAAGAACAGAAATACTGTATGTTCTTTATCTGTTGTTTGTGTTTGAGTATTTTTACTAGCTATTTTTCTACTTTAAAACATTAGAGATAGAGTTGTTCCTAAAATAATTAATAATTGAAAACATCAGTGTAAAGGAAAATAAGGCATATGTGGGCAGGCTGCTTTCTTTTGGCTGCATGTTAATGAAGTTAAATTTCCTAGGAGTCTAATGTGGAAATATGTTTGTATGAACTGTATGGAAATATTAGTTTTTGCCAGTATTAGATGAAGATGAAAGTTTAATTGTGCATTATCATTTTTGAAGATGTCTAGATTTTTGTGCACAATGTGAAAAATTGAAGTGTTTTATGTAAAACTAGAATACGAAATTCAGTATCTGTAACTGATGGGATTGTCCTTCTTTGTAGGATTTTGAAAGAATTATAGTAATGAGAATGATTTTGGTTGAAAATGCTGATATTTGTAGGACTTTTGCCTCTAACATATAAAACCACACAATGTATGCTAACTTGAGCATTTGACATGCTTTTTGAGTTTTTGTAGCTTTGACAACAGAGGAAGGAAAACTCACAAATGGCCAATTATTTAAACAAGGAGTGCTTCAGTTAATTTCGATGTCCTGAAAGCTTTAAGATTTGCTGAAACACTCCAGTTTTGTTGCATTTGTCATCATAGATACAACATTGATAGTATTGTTCGACCTAATCTGGGAAAAGTAGGATTTTTTGTGGGTCGTTGCTGCCAAAACACAGTAAAATGCAATTGTTGCTGTAGAAAGACTGCTCCTGGTTGCATAAAGTGTTGGTAGCGTGAAGTGATTCTAGGGCAAGGAGATATCGGTTTGAAATAATTTTGATCATGTAGCTTGATAGGAAGTAGATTTTAGAGAATATCAGAGGTTCAGAGATATTTACTGATAGTGGATTGTTGTAAACGTTCCAGCTGCTGTAGTGTGTGCAGACACAGATTTGATGACAGATGCTTCTGTTGCCAAACCAACGTTTGTCCATAAAAGTGGCAAGTCGCCTGAGCAATTGGAAGCTGGAAAACCTGTTAAATATCCAGAGAGTAATACGCCAGTTAAATTTGAAGCCACATTAACGCCTAAAGAGGATGAACCTGTGCAAATAACCAAATTCAAATTGATATCTACCCAAAATGTGAAAAAGTTTAGGGTGGTACTCTTCAATAAAAAGAAGAAAGTGGTGGGTGTCATAAGATCTCCAAAAGGACCAGTTAAAGATGACGTAAGTACATTTATAAATAAAGAGTTAATCATAAAGATTATAGCAAGTGTTTCTCAAATTGTTAGATATTTTCATTGAATGCAATTTCAGGTAGTAAAAGTTGTGTGAGAGAATTTTTCATTGATCAGAATGATGTAGATATAGCGATTGAAACTCTTAATAGTCTAGGAGCTGTATGAGGCTTAAAATGGTGACGTAACCCCCTCAGTATTCATTTGTTTTGAAAGTTGTTCCAGTTAGAAGGAAGCGTAAGGATTATTGTTAGGCTTATTGCACAAACAAATTTGGTCTCAGTAAAATAATACAGTGCCTTGGATCTAGCACTATGCTTTGCAATTTTTACCAAATTTTGTTTGTCATTAGAAAGGTGTATGCTATTTTTAAACCATAAAAAGAGATAAAGTGACAGTAAACTTTGCAAATTTCTTACCCTTATATATATTATATACTGGTACTTCCTACCATGAAATAAGTTAGAGGTCAAAGTTCCAAGTTAAATGTTAAATTCAAGGTCAAATACTGTAGCCTTCAGCATATTTAAGATGTACTTTTATATGATGGAGAATAAGGTTTCCAGTACCTTGTAGTAGTTTTAGTGCAAGGGTAAAATGAAACTTGAAACTTTTGCATGATTTCCTGACAAGGAGGATAATGTATTTTTTTTTTGGCAAGAATATCAAAGTGATGAACATATAGTATGTTGGAATGTTTTTTCAACTTTCATCAAGAACTAATCATAATAATTCCAATCCTTAATCGTTTTAAAATTTAAAAATATGGGTGCTGAGAACTAGACTGCAGTTTGCTCATTAAGGAAACCATTGTTTGTATTACCTAAGTCTGTAAAACTGTAATTGAAGAGCGATAATAAAAGAATGTAATCAAATAATTGCATGACTATCTGCAAGGGGAAGTACAGAATAAGCAAAAGTGATTGAGTGTAAATAGACTGTGTGTGTTTGATGCTGAAAATGTTTGCCATGTACCAGTATGGTTGTTCTTATTGATGAAGGAATATATGTTACAGTTCAGTCAATGTTGATTTGAGAAAGTCAAAGTTAGGGAGATTGAGTTGAAATATAGAGTAATTAAATTAATATGAATTAGATTGGGAGTGGGTTGCACAACATATATGAATTGATAATATGTTAAGTTTGTACATAGGGTGTGGTGGGAGCAGTACAGTAATTTATTTTTGCTGAATTTGTTTTGAAGGAGAAGGTTCCTGCTGATACAGTATTGACATTTGTTGGAGCACCGAAGGTCACCAAAATTGTGGTCACACTGGTTCCAGAAAAGCCTGATTCCAAAATCATCACAGGTTTAAAGATAAAGGCTTGTGTGAAAGCAACAGGTAAAGCATTCTTCGATTGTACCTTTACTTGTATATTTTTGCTATTGTACATGATATAGTAATTGTTTTAAGTAAGTTAAGTAAGAGATTTTGTCTTCCCCCCAACACTCTGTGCAAAACGTAAAATAGGTTTCTTGAAACGTTTATTTGATGCTAAGTTGCATTTTATTGTTAATACAGTAGCAACAACTCCAGCCCCAGGAACTACAGGGACCACAGGTGTAGCGACAACAGGCCCAGTTACAACTCCTGCCATAACAACAGGTCCTCCCCCACCCACAACAGCTCTTCCCACAACAGGTGCTCCAACAACAGGTCCAAGTACAAGACTACCCCCTACAGTGACATGTGAGAATGAATCTGTATATTATTCTTAACTACATGAATCATTGTATAAAGTAAAAAAGTAAACATACAACTAGTTACATCTGAAGTGTATGCAAATGGTACTCTGAAAGCAAATAGTCATGAAGAAATTAAGAAATCATATTTAGTTAGTTGTATATGTGGAATCTGAAAGAACAGAAATACTGTATGTTCTTTATCTGTTGTTTGTGTTTGAGTATTTTTACTAGCTATTTTTCTACTTTAAAACATTAGAGATAGAGTTGTTCCTAAAATAATTAATAATTGAAAACATCAGTGTAAAGGAAAATAAGGCATATGTGGGCAGGCTGCTTTCTTTTGGCTGCATGTTAATGAAGTTAAATTTCCTAGGAGTCTAATGTGGAAATATGTTTGTATGAACTGTATGGAAATATTAGTTTTTGCCAGTATTAGATGAAGATGAAAGTTTAATTGTGCATTATCATTTTTGAAGATGTCTAGATTTTTGTGCACAATGTGAAAAATTAAAGTGTTTTATGTAAAACTAGAATACGAAATTCAGTATCTGTAACTGATGGGATTGTCCTTCTTTGTAGGATTTTGAAAGAATTATAGTAATGAGAATGATTTTGGTTGAAAATGCTGATATTTGTAGGAATTTTGCCTGTAACATATAAAACCACACAATGTATGCTAACTTGAGCATTTGACATGCTTTTTGAGTTTTTGTAGCTTTGACAACAGAGGAAAGAAAACTCACAAATGGCCAATTATTTAAACAAGGAGTGCTTCAGTTAATTTCGATGTCCTGAAAGCTTTAAGATTTGCTGAAACACTCCAGTTTTGTTGCATTTGTCATCATAGATACAACATTGATAGTATTGTTCGACCTAATCTGGGAAAAGTAGGATTTTTTGTGGGTCGTTGCTGCCAAAACACAGTAAAATGCAATTGTTGCTGTAGAAAGACTGCTCCTGGTTGCATAAAGTGTTGGTAGCGTGAAGTGATTCTAGGGCAAGGAGATATCGGTTTGAAATAATTTTGATCATGTAGCTTGATAGGAAGTAGATTTTAGAGAATATCAGAGGTTCAGAGATATTTACTGATAGTGGATTGTTGTAAACGTTCCAGCTGCTGTAGTGTGTGCAGACACAGATTTGATGACAGATGCTTCTGTTGCCAAACCAACGTTTGTCCATAAAAGTGGCAAGTCGCCTGAGCAATTGGAAGCTGGAAAGCCTGTTAAATATCCAGAGAGTAATACGCCAGTTAAATTTGAAGCCACATTAACGCCTAAAGAGGATGAACCTGTGCAAATAACCAAATTCAAATTGATATCTACCCAAAATGTGAAAAAGTTTAGGGTGGTACTCTTCAATAAAAAGAAGAAAGTGGTGGGTGTCATAAGATCTCCAAAAGGACCAGTTAAAGATGACGTAAGTACATTTATAAATAAAGAGTTAATCATAAAGATTATAGCAAGTGTTTCTCAAATTGTTAGATATTTTCATTGAATGCAATTTCAGGTAGTAAAAGTTGTGTGAGAGAATTTTTCATTGATCAGAATGATGTAGATATAGCGATTGAAACTCTTAATAGTCTAGGAGCTGTATGAGGCTTAAAATGGTGACGTAACCCCCTCAGTATTCATTTGTTTTGAAAGTTGTTCCAGTTAGAAGGAAGCGTAAGGATTATTGTTAGGCTTATTGCACAAACAAATTTGGTCTCAGTAAAATAATACAGTGCCTTGGATCTAGCACTATGCTTTGCAATTTTTACCAAATTTTGTTTGTCATTAGAAAGGTGTATGCTATTTTTAAACCATAAAAAGAGATTAAGTGACAGTAAACTTTGCAAATTTCTTACCCTTATATATATTATATACTGGTACTTCCTACCATGAAATAAGTTAGAGGTCAAAGTTCCAAGTTAAATGTTAAATTCAAGGTCAAATACTGTAGCCTTCAGCATATGTAAGATGTACTTTTATATGATGGAGAATAAGGTTTCCAGTACCTTATAGTAGTTTTAGTGCAAGGGTAAAATGAAACTTGAAACTTTTGCATGATTTCCTGACAAGGAGGATAATGTATCTTTTTTTTGGCAAGAATATCAAACTGATGAACATATAGTATGTTGGAATGTTTTTTTCAACGTTCATCAAGAACTAATCATAATAATTCCAATCCTTAATCGTTTTAAAATTTAAAAATATGGGTGCTGAGAACTAGACTGCAGTTTGCTCATTAAGGAAACCATTGTTTGTATTACCTAAGTCTGTAAAACTGTAATTGAAGAGCGATAATAAAAGAATGTAAGCAAGTAATTGCATGACTATCTGCAAGGGGAAGACCAGAATAAGCAAAAGTGATTGAGTGTAAATAGACTGTGTGTGTTTGATGCTGAAAATGTTTGCCATGTACCAGTATGGTTGTTCTTATTGATGAAGGAATATATGTTACAGTTCAGTCAATGTTGATTTGAGAAAGTCAAAGTTAGGGAGATTCAGTTGAAATATAGAGTAATTAAATTAATATGAATTAAATTGGGAGTGGGTTGCATAACATATATGAATTGATAATATGTTAAGTTTGTACATAGGGTGTGGTGGGAGCAGTACAGTAATTTATTTTTGCTGAATTTGTTTTGAAGGAGAAGGTTCCTGCTGATACAGTATTGACATTTGTTGGAGCACCGAAGGTCACCAAAATTGTGGTCACACTGGTTCCAGAAAAGCCTGATTCCAAAATCATCACAGGTTTAAAGATAAAGGCTTGTGTGAAAGCAACAGGTAAAGCATTCTTCGATTGTACCTTTACTTGTATATTTTTGCTATTGTACATGATATAGTAATTGTTTTAAGTAAGTTAAGTAAGAGATTTTGTCTTCCCCCCAACACTCTGTGCAAAACGTAAAATAGGTTTCTTGAAACGTTTATTTGATGCTAAGTTGCATTTTATTGTTAATACAGTAGCAACAACTCCAGCCCCAGGAACTACAGGGACCACAGGTGTAGCGACAACAGGCCCAGTTACAACTCCTGCCATAACAACAGGTCCTCCCCCACCCACAACAGCTCTTCTCACAACAGGTGCTCCAACAACAGGTCCAAGTACAAGACTACCCCCTACAGTGACATGTGAGAATGAATCTGTATATTATTCTTAACTACATGAATCATTGTATAAAGTAAAAAAGTAAACATACAACTAGTTACATCTGAAGTGTATGCAAATGGTACTCTGAAAGCAAATAGTCATGAAGAAATTAAGAAATCATATTTAGTTAGTTGTATATGTGGAATCTGAAAGAACAGAAATACTGTATGTTCTTTATCTGTTGTTTGTGTTTGAGTATTTTTACTAGCTATTTTTCTACTTTAAAACATTAGAGATAGAGTTGTTCCTAAAATAATTAATAATTGAAAACATCAGTGTAAAGGAAAATAAGGCATATGTGGGCAGGCTGCTTTCTTTTTGCTGCATGTTTATGAAGTTAAATTTCCTAGGAGTCTAATGTGGAAATATGTTTGTATGAACTGTATGGAAATATTAGTATTTGCCAGTATTAGATGAAGATGAAAGTTTAATTGTGCATTATCATTTTTGAAGATGTCTAGATTTTTGTGCACAATGTGAAAAATTAAAGTGTTTTATGTAAAACTAGAATACGAAATTCAGTATCTGTAACTGGTGGGATTTTCCTGCTTTGTAGGATTTTGAAAGAATTATAGTAATGAGAATGATTTTGGTTGAAAATGCTGATATTTGTAGGACTTTTGCCTTTAACATATAAAACCACACAATGTATGCTTACTTGAGCATTTGACATGCTTTTTGAGTTTTTGTAGCTCTGACAACAGAGGAAGGAAAACTCACAAATGGCCAATTATTTGAACAAGGAGTGCTTCAGTTAATTTCGATGTCCTGAAAGCTTTAGGATTTGCTGAAACACTCCAGTTTTGTTGCATTTGTCATCATAGATACAACATTGATAGTATTGTTCGACCTAATCTGGGAAAATTAGGATTTTTTGTGGGTCGTTGCTGCCAAAACACAGTAAAATGCAATTGTTGCTGTAGAAAGACTGCTCCTGGTTGCATAAAGTGTTGGTAGCGTGAAGTGATTCTAGGGCAAGGAGATATCGGTTTGAAATAATTTTGATCATGTAGCTTGATAGGAAGCAGATTTTAGAGAATATCAGAGGTTCAGAGATATTTACTGATAGTGGATTGTTGTAAACGTTCCAGCTGCTGTAGTGTGTGCAGAGACAGATTTGATGACAGATGCTTCTGTTGCCAAACCAACGTTTGTCCATAAAAGTGGCAAGTCGCCTGAGCAATTGGAAGCTGGAAAACCTGTTAAATATCCAGAGAGTAATACGCCAGTTAAATTTGAAGCCACATTAACGCCTAAAGAGGATGAACCTGTGCAAATAACCAAATTCAAATTGATATCTACCCAAAATGTGAAAAAGTTTAGGGTGGTACTCTTCAATAAAAAGAAGAAAGTGGTGGGTGTCATAAGATCTCCAAAAGGACCAGTTAAAGATGACGTAAGTACATTTATAAATAAAGAGTTAATCATAAAGATTATAGCAAGTGTTTCTCAAATTGTTAGATATTTTCATTGAATGCAATTTCAGGTAGTAAAAGTTGTGTGAGAGAATTTTTCATTGATCAGAATGATTGAGATATAGCGATTTAAACTATTAATAGTCTAGGAGCTGTATGAGGCTTAAAATGGTGACGTAACCCCTCAGTATTCATTTGTTTTGAAAGTTGTTCCAGTTAGAAGGAAGCGTAAGGATTATTGTTAGGCTTATTGCACAAACAAATTTGGTCTCAGTAAAATAATACAGTGCCTTGGATCTAGCACTATGCTTTGCAATTTTTACCAATTTTTGTTTGTCATTAGAAAGGTGTATCCTATTTTTAAACCATAATAAGAGATTAAGTGAAAGTAAACATTGCAAATTTCTTACCCTTATATATATTATATACTGGTACTTCCTACCATGAAATAAGTTAGAGGTCAAAGTTCCAAGTTAAATGTTAAATTCAAGGTCAAATACTGTAGCCTTCAGCATATTTAAGATGTACTTTTATATGATGGAGAATAAGGTTTCCAGTACCTTGTAGTAGTTTTAGTGCAAGGGTAAAATGAAACTTGAAACTTTTGCATGATTTCCTGACAAGGAGGATAATGTATCTTTTTTTTGGCAAGAATATCAAACTGATGAACATATAGTATGTTGGAATGTTTTTTCAACGTTCATCAAGAACTAATCATAATAATTCCAATCCTTAATCGTTTTAAAATTTAAAAATATGGGTGCTGAGAACTAGACTGCAGTTTGCTCATTAAGGAAACCATTGTTTGTATTACCTAAGTCTGTAAAACTGTAATTGAAGAGCGATAATAAAAGAATGTAATCAAGTAATTGCATGACTATCTGCAAGGGGAAGACCAGAATAAGCAAAAGTGATTGAGTGTAAAGAGACTGTGTGTGTTTGATGCTGAAAATGTTTGCCATGTACCAGTATGGTTGTTCTTATTGATGAAGGAATATATGTTACAGTTCAGTCAATGTTGATTTGAGAAAGTCAAAGTTAGGGAGATTGAGTTGAAATATAGAGTAATTAAATTAATATGAATTAGATTGGGAGTGGGTTGCACAACATATATGAATTGATAATATGTTAAGTTTGTACATAGGGTGTGGTGGGAGCAGTACAGTAATTTATTTTTGCTGAATTTGTTTTGAAGGAGAAGGTTCCTGCTGATACAGTATTGACATTTGTTGGAGCACCGAAGGTCACCAAAATTGTGGTCACACTGGTTCCAGAAAAGCCTGATTCCAAAATCATCACAGGTTTAAAGATAAAGGCTTGTGTGAAAGCAACAGGTAAAGCATTCTTCGATTGTACCTTTACTTGTATATTTTTGCTATTGTACATGATATAGTAATTGTTTTAAGTAAGTTAAGTAAGAGATTTTGTCTTCCCCCCAACACTCTGTGCAAAACGTAAAATAGGTTTCTTGAAACGTTTATTTGATGCTAAGTTGCATTTTATTGTTAATACAGTAGCAACAACTCCAGCCCCAGGAACTACAGGGACCACAGGTGTAGCGACAACAGGCCCAGTTACAACTCCTGCCATAACAACAGGACCTCCCCCACCCACAACAGCTCTTCCCACAACAGGTGCTCCAACAACAGGTCCAAGTACAAGACTACCCCCTACAGTGACATGTGAGAATGAATCTGTATATTATTCTTAACTGCATGAATCATTGTATAAAGTAAAAAAGTAAACATACAACTAGTTACATCTGAAGTGTATGCAAATGGTACTCTGAAAGCAAATAGTCATGAAGAAATTAAGAAATCATATTTAGTTAGTTGTATATGTGGAATCTGAAAGAACAGAAATACTGTATGTTCTTTATCTGTTGTTTGTGTTTTAGTATTTTTACTAGCTATTTTTCTACTTTAAAACATTAGAGATAGAGTTGTTCCTAAAATAATTAATAATTGAAAACATCAGTGTAAAGGAAAATAAGGCATATGTGGGTAGGCTGCTTTCTTTTGGCTGCATGTTAATGAAGTTAAATTTCCTAGGAGTCTAATGTGGAAATATGTTTGTATGAACTGTATGGAAATATTAGTTTTTGCCAGTATTAGATGAAGATGAAAGTTTAATTGTGCATTATCATTTTTGAAGATGTCTAGATTTTTGTGCACAATGTGAAAAATTAAAGTGTTTTATGTAAAACTAGAATACGAAATTCAGTATCTGTAACTGATGGGATTTTCCTGCTTTGTAGGATTTTGAAAGAATTATAGTAATGAGAATGATTTTGGTTGAAAATGCTGATATTTGTAGGACTTTTGCCTTTAACATATAAAACCACACAATGTATGCTTACTTGAGCATTTGACATGCTTTTTGAGTTTTTGTAGCTCTGACAACAGAGGAAGGAAAACTCACAAATGGCCAATTATTTGAACAAGGAGTGCTTCAGTTAATTTCGATGTCCTGAAAGCTTTAAGATTTACTGAAACACTCAAGTTTTGTTGCATTTGTCATCATAGATACAACATTGATAGTATTGTTCGACCTAATCTGGGAAAAGTAGGATTTTTTGTTGGTCGTTGCTGCCAAAACACAGTAAAATGCAATTGTTGCTGTAGAAAGACTGCTCCTGGTTGCATAAAGTGTTGGTAGCGTGAAGTGATTTTAGGGCAAGGAGATATCGGTTTGAAATAATTTTGATCATGTAGCTTGATAGGAAGCAGATTTTAGAGAATATCAGAGGTTCAGAGATATTTACTGATAGTGGATTGTTGTAAACGTTCCAGCTGCTGTAGTGTGTGCAGAGACAGATTTGATGACAGATGCTTCTGTTGCCAAACCAACGTTTGTCCATAAAAGTGGCAAGTCGCCTGAGCAATTGGAAGCTGGAAAACCTGTTAAATATCCAGAGAGTAATACGCCAGTTAAATTTGAAGCCACATTAACGCCTAAAGAGGATGAACCTGTGCAAATAACCAAATTCAAATTGATATCTACCCAAAATGTGAAAAAGTTTAGGGTGGTACTCTTCAATAAAAAGAAGAAAGTGGTGGGTGTCATAAGATCTCCAAAAGGACCAGTTAAAGATGACGTAAGTACATTTATAAATAAAGAGTTAATCATAAAGATTATAGCAAGTGTTTCTCAAATTGTTAGATATTTTCATTGAATGCAATTTCAGGTAGTAAAAGTTGTGTGAGAGAATTTTTCATTGATCAGAATGATGTAGATATTGCGATTGAAACTCTTAATAGTCTAGGAGCTGTATGAGGCTTAAAATGGTGACGTAACCCCCTCAGTATTCATTTGTTTTGAAAGTTGTTCCAGTTAGAAGGAAGCGTAAGGATTATTGTTAGGCTTATTGCACAAACAAATTTGGTCTCACTAAAATAATACAGTGCCTTGGATCTAGCACTATGCTTTGCAATTTTTACCAAATTTTGTTTGTCATTAGAAAGGTGTATCCTATTTTTAAACCATAATAAGAGATTAAGTGAAAGTAAACATTGCAAATTTCTTACCCTTATATATATTATATACTGGTACTTCCTACCATGAAATAAGTTAGAGGTCAAAGTTCCAAGTTAAATGTTAAATTCAAGGTCAAATACTGTAGCCTTCGGCATATTTAAGATGTACTTTTATATGATGGAGAATAAGGTTTCCAGTACCTTGTAGTAGTTTTAGTGCAAGGGTAAAATGAAACTTGAAACTTTTGCATGATTTCCTGACAAGGAGGATAATGTATTTTTTTTTTTGGCAAGAATATCAAACTGATGAACATATAGTATGTTGGAATGTTTTTTCAACGTTCATCAAGAACTAATCATAATAATTCCAATCCTTAATCGTTTTAAAATTTAAAAATATGGGTGCTGAGAACTAGACTGCAGTTTGCTCATTAAGGAAACCATTGTTTGTATTACCTAAGTCTGTAAAACTGTAATTGAAGAGCGATAATAAAAGAATGTAAGCAAGTATTTGCATGACTATCTGCAAGGGGAAGACCAGAATAAGCAAAAGTGATTGAGTGTAAATAGACTGTGTGTGTTTGATGCTGAAAATGTTTGCCATGTACCAATATGGTTGTTCTTATTGATGAAGGAATATATGTTACAGTTCAGTCAATGTTGATTTGAGAAAGTCAAAGTTAGGGAGATTGAGTTGAAATATAGAGTAATTAAATTAATATGAATTAGATTGGGAGTGGGTTGCACAACATATATGAATTGATAATATGTTAAGTTTGTACATAGGGTGTGGTGGGAGCAGTACAGTAATTTATTTTTGCTGAATTTGTTTTGAAGGAGAAGGTTCCTGCTGATACAGTATTGACATTTGTTGGAGCACCGAAGGTCACCAAAATTGTGGTCACACTGGTTCCAGAAAAGCCTGATTCCAAAATCATCACAGGTTTAAAGATAAAGGCTTGTGTGAAAGCAACAGGTAAAGCATTCTTCGATTGTACCTTTACTTGTATATTTTTGCTATTGTACATGATATAGTAATTGTTTTAAGTAAGTTAAGTAAGAGATTTTGTCTTCCCCCCAACACTCTGTGCAAAACGTAAAATAGGTTTCTTGAAACGTTTATTTGATGCTAAGTTGCATTTTATTGTTAATACAGTAGCAACAACTCCAGCCCCAGGAACTACAGGGACCACAGGTGTAGCGACAACAGGCCCAGTTACAACTCCTGCCATAACAACAGGACCTCCCCCACCCACAACAGCTCTTCCCACAACAGGTGCTCCAACAACAGGTCCAAGTACAAGACTACCCCCTACAGTGACATGTGAGAATGAATCTGTATATTATTCTTAACTGCATGAATCATTGTATAAAGTAAAAAAGTAAACATACAACTAGTTACATCTGAAGTGTATGCAAATGGTACTCTGAAAGCAAATAGTCATGAAGAAATTAAGAAATCATATTTAGTTAGTTGTATATGTGGAATCTGAAAGAACAGAAATACTGTATGTTCTTTGTCTGTTGTTTGTGTTTGAGTATTTTTACTAGCTATTTTTCTACTTTAAAACATTAGAGATAGAGTTGTTCCTAAAATAATTAATAATTGAAAACATCAGTGTAAAGGAAAATAAGGCATATGTGGGCAGGCTGCTTTCTTTTGGCTGCATGTTAATGAAGTTAAATTTCCTAGGAGTCTAATGTGGAAATATGTTTGTATGAACTGTATGGAAATATTAGTTTTTGCCAGTATTAGATGAAGATGAAAGTTTAATTGTGCATTATCATTTTTGAAGATGTCTAGATTTTTGTGCACAATGTGAAAAATTAAAGTGTTTTATGTAAAACTAGAATACGAAATTCAGTATCTGTAACTGATGGGATTTTCCTGCTTTGTAGGATTTTGAAAGAATTATAGTAATGAGAATGATTTTGGTTGAAAATGCTGATATTTGTAGGACTTTTGCCTGTAACATATAAAACCACACAATGTATGCTAACTTGAGCATTTGACATGCTTTTTGAGTTTTTGTACCTCTGACAACAGAGGAAGGAAAACTCACAAATGGCCAATTATCTGAACAAGGAGTGCTTCAGTTAATTTCGATGTCCTGAAAGCTTTAAGATTTGCTGAAACACTCCAGTTTTGTTGCATTTGTCATCATAGATACAACATTGATAGTATTGTTCGACCTAATCTGGGAAAAGTAGGATTTTTTGTGGGTCGTTGCTGCCAAAACACAGTAAAATGCAATTGTTGCTTTAGAAAGACTGCTCCTGGTTGCATAAAGTGTTGGTAGCGTGAAGTCATTCTAGGGCAAGGAGATATCAGTTTGAAATAATTTTGATCATGTAGCTTGATAGGAAGCAGATTTTAGAGAATATCAGAGGTTCAGAGATATTTACTGATAGTGGATTGTTGTAAACGTTCCAGCTGCTGTAGTGTGTGCAGAGACAGATTTGATGACAGATGCTTCTGTTGCCAAACCAACGTTTGTCCATAAAAGTGGCAAGTCGCCTGAGCAATTGGAAGCTGGAAAACCTGTTAAATATCCAGAGAGTAATACGCCAGTTAAATTTGAAGCCACATTAACGCCTAAAGAGGATGAACCTGTGCAAATAACCAAATTCAAATTGATATCTACCCAAAATGTGAAAAAGTTTAGGGTGGTACTCTTCAATAAAAAGAAGAAAGTGGTGGGTGTCATAAGATCTCCAAAAGGACCAGTTAAAGATGACGTAAGTACATTTATAAATAAAGAGTTAATCATAAAGATTATAGCAAGTGTTTCTCAAATTGTTAGATATTTTCATTGAATGCAATTTCAGGTAGTAAAAGTTGTGTGAGAGAATTTTTCATTGATCAGAATGATGTAGATATTGCGATTGAAACTCTTAATAGTCTAGGAGCTGTATGAGGCTTAAAATGGTGACGTAACCCCCTCAGTATTCATTTGTTTTGAAAGTTGTTCCAGTTAGAAGGAAGCGTAAGGATTATTGTTAGGCTTATTGCACAAACAAATTTGGTCTCACTAAAATAATACAGTGCCTTGGATCTAGCACTATGCTTTGCAATTTTTACCAAATTTTGTTTGTCATTAGAAAGGTGTATCCTATTTTTAAACCATAATAAGAGATTAAGTGAAAGTAAACATTGCAAATTTCTTACCCTTATATATATTATATACTGGTACTTCCTACCATGAAATAAGTTAGAGGTCAAAGTTCCAAGTTAAATGTTAAATTCAAGGTCAAATACTGTAGCCTTCGGCATATTTAAGATGTACTTTTATATGATGGAGAATAAGGTTTCCAGTACCTTGTAGTAGTTTTAGTGCAAGGGTAAAATGAAACTTGAAACTTTTGCATGATTTCCTGACAAGGAGGATAATGTATTTTTTTTTTTGGCAAGAATATCAAACTGATGAACATATAGTATGTTGGAATGTTTTTTCAACGTTCATCAAGAACTAATCATAATAATTCCAATCCTTAATCGTTTTAAAATTTAAAAATATGGGTGCTGAGAACTAGACTGCAGTTTGCTCATTAAGGAAACCATTGTTTGTATTACCTAAGTCTGTAAAACTGTAATTGAAGAGCGATAATAAAAGAATGTAAGCAAGTATTTGCATGACTATCTGCAAGGGGAAGACCAGAATAAGCAAAAGTGATTGAGTGTAAATAGACTGTGTGTGTTTGATGCTGAAAATGTTTGCCATGTACCAATATGGTTGTTCTTATTGATGAAGGAATATATGTTACAGTTCAGTCAATGTTGATTTGAGAAAGTCAAAGTTAGGGAGATTGAGTTGAAATATAGAGTAATTAAATTAATATGAATTAGATTGGGAGTGGGTTGCACAACATATATGAATTGATAATATGTTAAGTTTGTACATAGGGTGTGGTGGGAGCAGTACAGTAATTTATTTTTGCTGAATTTGTTTTGAAGGAGAAGGTTCCTGCTGATACAGTATTGACATTTGTTGGAGCACCGAAGGTCACCAAAATTGTGGTCACACTGGTTCCAGAAAAGCCTGATTCCAAAATCATCACAGGTTTAAAGATAAAGGCTTGTGTGAAAGCAACAGGTAAAGCATTCTTCGATTGTACCTTTACTTGTATATTTTTGCTATTGTACATGATATAGTAATTGTTTTAAGTAAGTTAAGTAAGAGATTTTGTCTTCCCCCCAACACTCTGTGCAAAACGTAAAATAGGTTTCTTGAAACGTTTATTTGATGCTAAGTTGCATTTTATTGTTAATACAGTAGCAACAACTCCAGCCCCAGGAACTACAGGGACCACAGGTGTAGCGACAACAGGCCCAGTTACAACTCCTGCCATAACAACAGGACCTCCCCCACCCACAACAGCTCTTCCCACAACAGGTGCTCCAACAACAGGTCCAAGTACAAGACTACCCCCTACAGTGACATGTGAGAATGAATCTGTATATTATTCTTAACTGCATGAATCATTGTATAAAGTAAAAAAGTAAACATACAACTAGTTACATCTGAAGTGTATGCAAATGGTACTCTGAAAGCAAATAGTCATGAAGAAATTAAGAAATCATATTTAGTTAGTTGTATATGTGGAATCTGAAAGAACAGAAATACTGTATGTTCTTTGTCTGTTGTTTGTGTTTTAGTATTTTTACTAGCTATTTTTCTACTTTAAAACATTAGAGATAGAGTTGTTCCTAAAATAATTAATAATTGAAAACATCAGTGTAAAGGAAAATAAGGCATATGTGGGCAGGCTGCTTTCTTTTGGCTGCATGTTAATGAAGTTAAATTTCCTAGGAGTCTAATGTGGAAATATGTTTGTATGAACTGTATGGAAATATTAGTTTTTGCCAGTATTAGATGAAGATGAAAGTTTAATTGTGCATTATCATTTTTGAAGATGTCTAGATTTTTGTGCACAATGTGAAAAATTAAAGTGTTTTATGTAAAACTAGAATACGAAATTCAGTATCTGTAACTGATGGGATTTTCCTGCTTTGTAGGATTTTGAAAGAATTATAGTAATGAGAATGATTTTGGTTGAAAATGCTGATATTTGTAGGACTTTTGCCTGTAACATATAAAACCACACAATGTATGCTAACTTGAGCATTTGACATGCTTTTTGAGTTTTTGTACCTCTGACAACAGAGGAAGGAAAACTCACAAATGGCCAATTATCTGAACAAGGAGTGCTTCAGTTAATTTCGATGTCCTGAAAGCTTTAAGATTTGCTGAAACACTCCAGTTTTGTTGCATTTGTCATCATAGATACAACATTGATAGTATTGTTCGACCTAATCTGGGAAAAGTAGGATTTTTTGTGGGTCGTTGCTGCCAAAACACAGTAAAATGCAATTGTTGCTTTAGAAAGACTGCTCCTGGTTGCATAAAGTGTTGGTAGCGTGAAGTCATTCTAGGGCAAGGAGATATCAGTTTGAAATAATTTTGATCATGTAGCTTGATAGGAAGCAGATTTTAGAGAATATCAGAGGTTCAGAGATATTTACTGATAGTGGATTGTTGTAAACGTTCCAGCTGCTGTAGTGTGTGCAGAGACAGATTTGATGACAGATGCTTCTGTTGCCAAACCAACGTTTGTCCATAAAAGTGGCAAGTCGCCTGAGCAATTGGAAGCTGGAAAACCTGTTAAATATCCAGAGAGTAATACGCCAGTTAAATTTGAAGCCACATTAACGCCTAAAGAGGATGAACCTGTGCAAATAACCAAATTCAAATTGATATCTACCCAAAATGTGAAAAAGTTTAGGGTGGTACTCTTCAATAAAAAGAAGAAAGTGGTGGGTGTCATAAGATCTCCAAAAGGACCAGTTAAAGATGACGTAAGTACATTTATAAATAAAGAGTTAATCATAAAGATTATAGCAAGTGTTTCTCAAATTGTTAGATATTTTCATTGAATGCAATTTCAGGTAGTAAAAGTTGTGTGAGAGAATTTTTCATTGATCAGAATGATGTAGATATTGCGATTGAAACTCTTAATAGTCTAGGAGCTGTATGAGGCTTAAAATGGTGACGTAACCCCTCAGTATTCATTTGTTTTGAAAGTTGTTCCAGTTAGAAGGAAGCGTAAGGATTATTGTTAGGCTTATTGCACAAACAAATTTGGTCTCACTAAAATAATACAGTGCCTTGGATCTAGCACTATGCTTTGCAATTTTTACCAAATTTTGTTTGTCATTAGAAAGGTGTATGCTATTTTTAAACCATAATAAGAGATTAAGTGAAAGTAAACATTGCAAATTTCTTACCCTTATATATATTATATACTGGTACTTCCTACCATGAAATAAGTTAGAGGTCAAAGTTCCAAGTTAAATGTTAAATTCAAGGTCAAATACTGTAGCCTTCAGCATATTTAAGATGTACTTTTATATGATGGAGAATAAGGTTTCCAGTACCTTGTAGTAGTTTTAGTGCAAGGGTAAAATGAAACTTGAAACTTTTGCATGATTTCCTGACAAGGAGGATAATGTATTTTTTTTTTTGGCAAGAATATCAAACTGATGAACATATAGTATGTTGGAATGTTTTTTCAACGTTCATCAAGAACTAATCATAATAATTCCAATCCTTAATCGTTTTAAAATTTAAAAATATGGGTGCTGAGAACTAGACTGCAGTTTGCTCATTAAGGAAACCATTGTTTGTATTACCTAAGTCTGTAAAACTGTAATTGAAGAGCGATAATAAAAGAATGTAAGCAAGTATTTGCATGACTATCTGCAAGGGGAAGACCAGAATAAGCAAAAGTGATTGAGTGTAAATAGACTGTGTGTGTTTGATGCTGAAAATGTTTGCCATGTACCAGTATGGTTGTTCTTATTGATGACGGAATATATGTTACAGTTCAGTCAATGTTGATTTGAGAAAGTCAAAGTTAGGGAGATTGAGTTGAAATATAGAGTAATTAAATTAATATGAATTAGATTGGGAGTGGGTTGCACAACATATATGAATTGATAATATGTTAAGTTTGTACATAGGGTGTGGTGGGAGCAGTACAGTAATTTATTTTTGCTGAATTTGTTTTGAAGGAGAAGGTTCCTGCTGATACAGTATTGACATTTGTTGGAGCGCCGAAGGTCACCAAAATTGTGGTCACACTGGTTCCAGAAAAGCCTGATTCCAAAATCATCACAGGTTTAAAGATAAAGGCTTGTGTGAAAGCAACAGGTAAAGCATTCTTCGATTGTACCTTTACTTGTATATTTTTGCTATTGTACATGATATAGTAATTGTTTTAAGTAAGTTAAGTAAGAGATTTTGTCTTCCCCCCAACACTCTGTGCAAAACGTAAAATAGGTTTCTTGAAACGTTTATTTGATGCTAAGTTGCATTTTATTGTTAATACAGTAGCAACAACTCCAGCCCCAGGAACTACAGGGACCACAGGTGTAGCGACAACAGGCCCAGTTACAACTCCTGCCATAACAACAGGTCCTCCCCCACCCACAACAGCTCTTCCCACAACAGGTGCTCCAACAACAGGTCCAAGTACAAGACTACCCCCTACAGTGACATGTGAGAATGAATCTGTATATTATTCTTAACTGCATGAATCATTGTATAAAGTAAAAAAGTAAACATACAACTAGTTACATCTGAAGTGTATGCAAATGGTACTCTGAAAGCAAATAGTCATGAAGAAATTAAGAAATCATATTTAGTTAGCTGTATATGTGGAATCTGAAAGAACAGAAATACTGTATGTTCTTTATCTGTTGTTTGTGTTTGAGTATTTTTACTAGCTATTTTTCTACTTTAAAACATTAGAGATAGAGTTGTTCCTAAAATAATTAATAATTGAAAACATCAGTGTAAAGGAAAATAAGGCATATGTGGGCAGGCTGCTTTCTTTTGGCTGCATGTTAATGAAGTTAAATTTCCTAGGAGTCTAATGTGGAAATATGTTTGTATGAACTGTATGGAAATATTAGTATTTGCCAGTATTAGATGAAGATGAAAGTTTAATTGTGCATTATCATTTTTGAAGATGTCTAGATTTTTGTGCACAATGTGAAAAATTAAAGTGTTTTATGTAAAACTAGAATACGAAATTCAGTATCTGTAACTGATGGGATTTTCCTGCTTTGTAGGATTTTGAAAGAATTATAGTAATGAGAATGATTTTGGTTGAAAATGCTGATATTTGTAGGACTTTTGCCTCTAACATATAAAACCACACAATGTATGCTTACTTGAGCATTTGACATGCTTTTTGAGTTTTTGTAGCTCTGACAACAGAGGAAGGAAAACTCACAAATGGCCAATTATTTGAACAAGGGGTGCTTCAGTTAATTTCGATGTCATGAAAGCTTTAAGATTTGCTGAAACACTCCAGTTTTGTTGCATTTGTCATCATAGATACAACATTGATAGTATTGTTCGACCTAATCTGGGAAAAGTAGGATTTTTTGTGGGTCGTTGCTGCCAAAACACAGTAAAATGCAATTGTTGCTGTAGAAAGACTGCTCCTGGTTGCATAAAGTGTTGGTAGCGTGAAGTGATTCTAGGGCAAGGAGATATCGGTTTGAAATAATTTTGATCATGTAGCTTGATAGGAAGCAGATTTTAGAGAATATCAGAGGTTCAGAGATATTTACTGATAGTGGATTGTTGTAAACGTTCCAGCTGCTGTAGTGTGTGCAGAGACAGATTTGATGACAGATGCTTCTGTTGCCAAACCAACGTTTGTCCATAAAAGTGGCAAGTCGCCTGAGCAATTGGAAGCTGGAAAACCTGTTAAATATCCAGAGAGTAATACGCCAGTTAAATTTGAAGCCACATTAACGCCTAAAGAGGATGAACCTGTGCAAATAACCAAATTCAAATTGATATCTACCCAAAATGTGAAAAAGTTTAGGGTGGTACTCTTCAATAAAAAGAAGAAAGTGGTGGGTGTCATAAGATCTCCAAAAGGACCAGTTAAAGATGACGTAAGTACATTTATAAATAAAGAGTTAATCATAAAGATTATAGCAAGTGTTTCTCAAATTGTTAGATATTTTCATTGAATGCAATTTCAGGTAGTAAAAGTTGTGTGAGAGAATTTTTCATTGATCAGAATGATGTAGATATTGCGATTGAAACTCTTAATAGTCTAGGAGCTGTATGAGGCTTAAAATGGTGACGTAACCCCCTCAGTATTCATTTGTTTTGAAAGTTGTTCCAGTTAGAAGGAAGCGTAAGGATTATTGTTAGGCTTATTGCACAAACAAATTTGGTCTCACTAAAATAATACAGTGCCTTGGATCTAGCACTATGCTTTGCAATTTTTACCAAATTTTGTTTGTCATTAGAAAGGTGTATGCTATTTTTAAACCATAATAAGAGATTAAGTGAAAGTAAACATTGCAAATTTCTTACCCTTATATATATTATATACTGGTACTTCCTACCATGAAATAAGTTAGAGGTCAAAGTTCCAAGTTAAATGTTAAATTCAAGGTCAAATACTGTAGCCTTCAGCATATTTAAGATGTACTTTTATATGATGGAGAATAAGGTTTCCAGTACCTTGTAGTAGTTTTAGTGCAAGGGTAAAATGAAACTTGAAACTTTTGCATGATTTCCTGACAAGGAGGATAATGTTTTTTTTTTTTGGCAAGAATATCAAACTGATGAACATATAGTATGTTGGAATGTTTTTTCAACGTTCGTCAAGAACTAATCATAATAATTCCAATCCTTAATCGTTTTAAAATTTAAAAATATGGGTGCTGAGAACTAGACTGCAGTTTGCTCATTAAGGAAACCATTGTTTGTATTACCTAAGTCTGTAAAACTGTAATTGAAGAGCGATAATAAAAGAATGTAAGCAAGTATTTGCATGACTATCTGCAAGGGGAGGACCAGAATAAGCAAAAGTGATTGAGTGTAAATAGACTGTGTGTGTTTGATGCTGAAAATGTTTGCCATGTACCAATATGGTTGTTCTTATTGATGAAGGAATATATGTTACAGTTCAGTCAATGTTGATTTGAGAAAGTCAAAGTTAGGGAGATTGAGTTGAAATATAGAGTAATTAAATTAATATGAATTAGATTGGGAGTGGGTTGCACAACATATATGAATTGATAATATGTTAAGTTTGTACATAGGGTGTGGTGGGAGCAGTACAGTAATTTATTTTTGCTGAATTTGTTTTGAAGGAGAAGGTTCCTGCTGATACAGTATTGACATTTGTTGGAGCGCCGAAGGTCACCAAAATTGTGGTCACACTGGTTCCAGAAAAGCCTGATTCCAAAATCATCACAGGTTTAAAGATAAAGGCTTGTGTGAAAGCAACAGGTAAAGCATTCTTCGATTGTACCTTTACTTGTATATTTTTGCTATTGTACATGATATAGTAATTGTTTTAAGTAAGTTAAGTAAGAGATTTTGTCTTCCCCCCAACACTCTGTGCAAAACGTAAAATAGGTTTCTTGAAACGTTTATTTGATGCTAAGTTGCATTTTATTGTTAATACAGTAGCAACAACTCCAGCCCCAGGAACTACAGGGACCACAGGTGTAGCGACAACAGGCCCAGTTACAACTCCTGCCATAACAACAGGTCCTCCCCCACCCACAACAGCTCTTCCCACAACAGGTGCTCCAACAACAGGTCCAAGTACAAGACTACCCCCTACAGTGACATGTGAGAATGAATCTGTATATTATTCTTAACTGCATGAATCATTGTATAAAGTAAAAAAGTAAACATACAACTAGTTACATCTGAAGTGTATGCAAATGGTACTCTGAAAGCAAATAGTCATGAAGAAATTAAGAAATCATATTTAGTTAGTTGTATATGTGGAATCTGAAAGAACAGAAATACTGTATGTTCTTTATCTGTTGTTTGTGTTTGAGTATTTTTACTAGCTATTTTTCTACTTTAAAACATTAGAGATAGAGTTGTTCCTAAAATAATTAATAATTGAAAACATCAGTGTAAAGGAAAATAAGGCATATGTGGGCAGGCTGCTTTCTTTTGGCTGCATGTTAATGAAGTTAAATTTCCTAGGAGTCTAATGTGGAAATATGTTTGTATGAACTGTATGGAAATATTAGTATTTGCCAGTATTAGATGAAGATGAAAGTTTAATTGTGCATTATCATTTTTGAAGATGTCTAGATTTTTGTGCACAATGTGAAAAATTAAAGTGTTTTATGTAAAACTAGAATACGAAATTCAGTATCTGTAACTGATGGGATTTTCCTGCTTTGTAGGATTTTGAAAGAATTATAGTAATGAGAATGATTTTGGTTGAAAATGCTGATATTTGTAGGACTTTTGCCTGTAACATATAAAACCACACAATGTATGCTTACTTGAGCATTTGACATGCTTTTTGAGTTTTTGTAGCTCTGACAACAGAGGAAGGAAAACTCACAAATGGCCAATTATTTGAACAAGGAGTGCTTCAGTTAATTTCGATGTCCTGAAAGCTTTAAGATTTGCTGAAACACTCCAGTTTTGTTGCATTTGTCATCATAGATACAACATTGATAGTATTGTTCGACCTAATCTGGGAAAAGTAGGATTTTTTGTGGGTCGTTGCTGCCAAAACACAGTAAAATGCAATTGTTGCTGTAGAAAGACTGCTCCTGGTTGCATAAAGTGTTGGTAGCGTGAAGTGATTCTAGGGCAAGGAGATATCGGTTTGAAATAATTTTGATCATGTAGCTTGATAGGAAGCAGATTTTAGAGAATATCAGAGGTTCAGAGATATTTACTGATAGTGGATTGTTGTAAACGTTCCAGCTGCTGTAGTGTGTGCAGAGACAGATTTGATGACAGATGCTTCTGTTGCCAAACCAACGTTTGTCCATAAAAGTGGCAAGTCGCCTGAGCAATTGGAAGCTGGAAAACCTGTTAAATATCCAGAGAGTAATACGCCAGTTAAATTTGAAGCCACATTAACGCCTAAAGAGGATGAACCTGTGCAAATAACCAAATTCAAATTGATATCTACCCAAAATGTGAAAAAGTTTAGGGTGGTACTCTTCAATAAAAAGAAGAAAGTGGTGGGTGTCATAAGATCTCCAAAAGGACCAGTTAAAGATGACGTAAGTACATTTATAAATAAAGAGTTAATCATAAAGATTATAGCAAGTGTTTCTCAAATTGTTAGATATTTTCATTGAATGCAATTTCAGGTAGTAAAAGTTGTGTGAGAGAATTTTTCATTGATCAGAATGATGTAGATATTGCGATTGAAACTCTTAATAGTCTAGGAGCTGTATGAGGCTTAAAATGGTGACGTAACCCCCTCAGTATTCATTTGTTTTGAAAGTTGTTCCAGTTAGAAGGAAGCCTAAGGATTATTGTTAGGCTTATTGCACAAACAAATTTGGTCTCACTAAAATAATACAGTGCCTTGGATCCAGCACTATGCTTTGCAATTTTTACCAAATTTTGTTTGTCATTAGAAAGGTGTATCCTATTTTTAAACCATAATAAGAGATTAAGTGAAAGTAAACATTGCAAATTTCTTACCCTTATATATATTATATACTGGTACTTCCTACCATGAAATAAGTTAGAGGTCAAAGTTCCAAGTTAAATGTTAAATTCAAGGTCAAATACTGTAGCCTTCAGCATATTTAAGATGTACTTTTATATGATGGAGAATAAGGTTTCCAGTACCTTGTAGTAGTTTTAGTGCAAGGGTAAAATGAAACTTGAAACTTTTGCATGATTTCCTGACAAGGAGGATAATGTATTTTTTTTTTTGGCAAGAATATCAAACTGATGAACATATAGTATGTTGGAATGTTTTTTCAACGTTCATCAAGAACTAATCATAATAATTCCAATCCTTAATCGTTTTAAAATTTAAAAATATGGGTGCTGAGAACTAGACTGCAGTTTGCTCATTAAGGAAACCATTGTTTGTATTACCTAAGTCTGTAAAACTGTAATTGAAGAGCGATAATAAAAGAATGTAAGCAAGTATTTGCATGACTATCTGCAAGGGGAAGACCAGAATAAGCAAAAGTGCTTGAGTGTAAATAGACTGTGTGTGTTTGATGCTGAAAATGTTTGCCATGTACCAGTATGGTTGTTCTTATTGATGAAGGAATATATGTTACAGTTCAGTCAATGTTGATTTGAGAAAGTCAAAGTTAGGGAGATTGAGTTGAAATATATAGTAATTAAATTAATATGAATTAGATTGGGAGTGGGTTGCACAACATATATGAATTGATAATATGTTAAGTTTGTACATAGGGTGTGGTGGGAGCAGTACAGTAATTTATTTTTGCTGAATTTGTTTTGAAGGAGAAGGTTCCTGCTGATACAGTATTGACATTTGTTGGAGCACCGAAGGTCACCAAAATTGTGGTCACACTGGTTCCAGAAAAGCCTGATTCCAAAATCATCACAGGTTTAAAGATAAAGGCTTGTGTGAAAGCAACAGGTAAAGCATTCTTCGATTGTACCTTTACTTGTATATTTTTGCTATTGTACATGATATAGTAATTGTTTTAAGTAAGTTAAGTAAGAGATTTTGTCTTCCCCCCAACACTCTGTGCAAAACGTAAAATAGGTTTCTTGAAACGTTTATTTGATGCTAAGTTGCATTTTATTGTTAATACAGTAGCAACAACTCCAGCCCCAGGAACTACAGGGACCACAGGTGTAGCGACAACAGGCCCAGTTACAACTCCTGCCATAACAACAGGTCCTCCCCCACCCACAACAGCTCTTCCCACAACAGGTGCTCCAACAACAGGTCCAAGTACAAGACTACCCCCTACAGTGACATGTGAGAATGAATCTGTATATTATTCTTAACTGCATGAATCATTGTATAAAGTAAAAAAGTAAACATACAACTAGTTACATCTGAAGTGTATGCAAATGGTACTCTGAAAGCAAATAGTCATGAAGAAATTAAGAAATCATATTTAGTTAGTTGTATATGTGGAATCTGAAAGAACAGAAATACTGTATGTTCTTTATCTGTTGTTTGTGTTTGAGTATTTTTACTAGCTATTTTTCTACTTTAAAACATTAGAGATAGAGTTGTTCCTAAAATAATTAATAATTGAAAACATCAGTGTAAAGGAAAATAAGGCATATGTGGGCAGGCTGCTTTCTTTTGGCTGCATGTTAATGAAGTTAAATTTCCTAGGAGTCTAATGTGGAAATATGTTTGTATGAACTGTATGGAAATATTAGTTTTTGCCAGTATTAGATGAAGATGAAAGTTTAATTGTGCATTATCATTTTTGAAGATGTCTAGATTTTTGTGCACAATGTGAAAAATTAAAGTGTTTTATGTAAAACTAGAATACGAAATTCAGTATCTGTAACTGATGGGATTTTCCTGCTTTGTAGGATTTTGAAAGAATTATAGTAATGAGAATGATTTTGGTTGAAAATGCTGACATTTGTAGGACTTTTGCCTGTAACATATAAAACCACACAATGTATGCTAACTTGAGCATTTGACATGCTTTTTGAGTTTTTGTAGCTCTGACAACAGAGGAAGGAAAACTCACAAATGGCCAATTATTTGAACAAGGGGTGCTTCAGTTAATTTCGATGTCCTGAAAGCTTTAAGATTTGCTGAAACACTCCAGTTTTGTTGCATTTGTCATCATAGATACAACATTGATAGTATTGTTCGACCTCATCTGGGAAAATTAGGATTTTTTGTGGGTCGTTGCTGCCAAAACACAGTAAAATGCAATTGTTGCTGTAGAAAGACTGCTCCTGGTTGCATAAAGTGTTGGTAGCGTGAAGTGATTCTAGAGCAAGGAGATATCGGTTTGAAATAATTTTGATCATGTAGCTTGATAGGAAGCAGATTTTAGAGAATATCAGAGGTTCAGAGATATTTACTGATAGTGGATTGTTGTAAACGTTCCAGCTGCTGTAGTGTGTGCAGACACAGATTTGATGACAGATGCTTCTGTTGCCAAACCAACGTTTGTCCATAAAAGTGGCAAGTCGCCTGAGCAATTGGAAGCTGGAAAACCTGTTAAATATCCAGAGAGTAATACGCCAGTTAAATTTGAAGCCACATTAACGCCTAAAGAGGATGAACCTGTGCAAATAACCAAATTCAAATTGATATCTACCCAAAATGTGAAAAAGTTTAGGGTGGTACTCTTCAATAAAAAGAAGAAAGTGGTGGGTGTCATAAGATCTCCAAAAGGACCAGTTAAAGATGACGTAAGTACATTTATAAATAAAGAGTTCATCATAAAGATTATAGCAAGTGTTTCTCAAATTGTTAGATATTTTCATTGAATGCAATTTCAGGTAGTAAAAGTTGTGTGAGAGAATTTTTCATTGATCAGAATGATGTAGATATTGCGATTGAAACTCTTAATAGTCTAGGAGCTGTATGAGGCTTAAAATGGTGACGTAACCCCCTCAGTATTCATTTGTTTTGAAAGTTGTTCCAGTTAGAAGGAAGCATAAGGATTATTGTTAGGCTTATTGCACAAACAAATTTGGTCTCAGTAAAATAATACAGTGCCTTGGATCTAGCACTATGCTTTGCAATTTTTACCAAATTTTGTTTGTCATTAGAAAGGTGTATGCTATTTTTAAACCATAATAAGAGATTAAGTGAAAGTAAACATTGCAAATTTCTTACCCTTATATATATTATATACTGGTACTTCCTACCATGAAATAAGTTAGAGGTCAAAGTTCCAAGTTAAATGTTAAATTCAAGGTCAAATACTGTAGCCTTCAGCATATTTAAGATGTACTTTTATATGATGGAGAATAAGGTTTCCAGTACCTTGTAGTAGTTTTAGTGCAAGGGTAAAATGAAACTTGAAACTTTTGCATGATTTCCTGACAAGGAGGATAATGTTTTTTTTTTTTTCGGCAAGAATATCAAACTGATGAACATATAGTATGTTGGAATGTTTTTTCAACGTTCATCAAGAACTAATCATAATAATTCCAATCCTTAATCGTTTTAAAATTTAAAAATATGGGTGCTGAGAACTAGACTGCAGTTTGCTCATTAAGGAAACCATTGTTTGTATTACCTAAATCTGTAAAACTGTAATTGAAGAGCGATAATAAAAGAATGTAAGCAAGTATTTGCATGACTATCTGCAAGGGGAAGACCAGAATAAGCAAAAGTGATTGAGTGTAAATAGACTGTGTGTGTTTGATGCTGAAAATGTTTGCCATGTACCAGTGTGGTTGTTCTTATTGATGAAGGAATATATGTTACAGTTCAGTCAATGTTGATTTGAGAAAGTCAAAGTTAGGGAGATTGAGTTGAAATATAGAGTAATTAAATTAATATGAATTAGATTGGGAGTGGGTTGCACAACATATATGAATTGATAATATGTTAAGTTTGTACATAGGGTGTGGTGGGAGCAGTACAGTAATTTATTTTTGCTGAATTTGTTTTGAAGGAGAAGGTTCCTGCTGATACAGTATTGACATTTGTTGGAGCGCCGAAGGTCACCAAAATTGTGGTCACACTGGTTCCAGAAAAGCCTGATTCCAAAATCATCACAGGTTTAAAGATAAAGGCTTGTGTGAAAGCAACAGGTAAAGCATTCTTCGATTGTACCTTTACTTGTATATTTTTGCTATTGTACATGATATAGTAATTGTTTTAAGTAAGTTAAGTAAGAGATTTTGTCTTCCCCCCAACACTCTGTGCAAAACGTAAAATAGGTTTCTTGAAACGTTTATTTGATGCTAAGTTGCATTTTATTGTTAATACAGTAGCAACAACTCCAGCCCCAGGAACTACAGGGACCACAGGTGTAGCGACAACAGGCCCAGTTACAACTCCTGCCATAACAACAGGTCCTCCCCCACCCACAACAGCTCTTCCCACAACAGGTGCTCCAACAACAGGTCCAAGTACAAGACTACCCCCTACAGTGACATGTGAGAATGAATCTGTATATTATTCTTAACTGCATGAATCATTGTATCAAGTAAAAAAGTAAACATACAACTAGTTACATCTGAAGTGTATGCAAATGGTACTCTGAAAGCAAAATAATCATGAAGAAATTAAGAAATCATATTTAGTTAGTTGTATATGTGGAATCTGAAAGAACAGAAATACTGTATGTTCTTTATCTGTTGTTTGTGTTTTAGTATTTTTACTAGCTATTTTTCTACTTTAAAACATGAGAGATAGAGTTGTTCCTAAAATAATTAATAATTGAAAACATCAGTGTAAAGGAAAATAAGGCATATGTGGGCAGGCTGCTTTCTTTTGGCTGCATGTTAATGAAGTTAAATTTCCTAGGAGTCTAATGTGGAAATATGTTTGTATGAACTGTATGGAAATATTAGTTTTTGCCAGTATTAGATGAAGATGAAAGTTTAATTGTGCATTATCATTTTTGAAGATGTCTAGATTTTTGTGCACAATGTGAAAAATTAAAGTGTTTTATGTAAAACTAGAATACGAAATTCAGTATCTGTAACTGATGGGATTTTCTTGCTTTGTAGGATTTTGAAAGAATTATAGTAATGAGAATGATTTTGGTTGAAAATGCTGATATTTGTAGGACTTTTGCCTCTAACATATAAAACCACACAATGTATGCTAACTTGAGCATTTGACATGCTTTTTGAGTTTTTGTAGCTCTGACAACAGAGGAAGGAAAACTCACAAATGGCCAATTATCTGAACAAGGGGTGCTTCAGTTAATTTCGATGTCCTGAAAGCTTTAAGATTTGCTGAAACACTCCAGTTTTGTTGCATTTGTCATCATAGATACAACATTGATAGTATTGTTCGACCTAATCTGGGAAAAGTAGGATTTTTTGTGGGTCGTTGCTGCCAAAACACAGTAAAATGCAATTGTTGCTTTAGAAAGACTGCTCCTGGTTGCATAAAGTGTTGGTAGCGTGAAGTGATTCTAGGGCAAGGAGATATCAGTTTGAAATAATTTTGATCATGTAGCTTGATAGGAAGCAGATTTTAGAGAATATCAGAGGTTCAGAGATATTTACTGATAGTGGATTGTTGTAAACGTTCCAGCTGCTGTAGTGTGTGCAGACACAGATTTGATGACAGATGCTTCTGTTGCCAAACCAACGTTTGTCCATAAAAGTGGCAAGTCGCCTGAGCAATTGGAAGCTGGAAAACCTGTTAAATATCCAGAGAGTAATACGCCAGTTAAATTTGAAGCCACATTAACGCCTAAAGAGGATGAACCTGTGCAAATAACCAAATTCAAATTGATATCTACCCAAAATGTGAAAAAGTTTAGGGTGGTACTCTTCAATAAAAAGAAGAAAGTGGTGGGTGTCATAAGATCTCCAAAAGGACCAGTTAAAGATGACGTAAGTACATTTATAAATAAAGAGTTAATCATAAAGATTATAGCAAGTGTTTCTCAAATTGTTAGATATTTTCATTGAATGCAATTTCAGGTAGTAAAAGTTGTGTGAGAGAATTTTTCATTGATCAGAATGATGTAGATATTGCGATTGAAACTCTTAATAGTCTAGGAGCTGTATGAGGCTTAAAATGGTGACGTAACCCCCTCAGTATTCATTTGTTTTGAAAGTTGTTCCAGTTAGAAGGAAGCATAAGGATTATTGTTAGGCTTATTGCACAAACAAATTTGGTCTCACTAAAATAATACAGTGCCTTGGATCTAGCACTATGCTTTGCAATTTTTACCAAATTTTGTTTGTCATTAGAAAGGTGTATCCTATTTTTAAACCATAATAAGAGATTAAGTGAAAGTAAACATTGCAAATTTCTTACCCTTATATATATTATATACTGGTATTTCCTACCATGAAATAAGTTAGAGGTCAAAGTTCCAAGTTAAATGTTAAATTCAAGGTCAAATACTGTAGCCTTCAGCATATTTAAGATGTACTTTTATATGATGGAGAATAAGGTTTCCAGTACCTTGTTGTAGTTTTAGTGCAAGGGTAAAATGAAACTTGAAACTTTTGCATGATTTCCTGACAAGGAGGATAATGTTTTTTTTTTTCGGCAAGAATATCAAACTGATGAACATATAGTATGTTGGAATGTTTTTTCAACGTTCATCAAGAACTAATCATAATAATTCCAATCCTTAATCGTTTTAAAATTTAAAAATATGGGTGCTGAGAACTAGACTGCAGTTTGCTCATTAAGGAAACCATTGTTTGTATTACCTAAATCTGTAAAACTGTAATTGAAGAGCGATAATAAAAGAATGTAAGCAAGTATTTGCATGACTATCTGCAAGGGGAAGACCAGAATAAGCAAAAGTGATTGAGTGTAAATAGACTGTGTGTGTTTGATGCTGAAAATGTTTGCCATGTACCAATATGGTTGTTCTTATTGATGAAGGAATATATGTTACAGTTCAGTCAATGTTGATTTGAGAAAGTCAAAGTTAGGGAGATTGAGTTGAAATATAGAGTAATCAAATTAATATGAATTAGATTGGGAGTGGGTTGCACAACATATATGAATTGATAATATGTTAAGTTTGTACATAGGGTGTGGTGGGAGCAGTACAGTAATTTATTTTTGCTGAATTTGTTTTGAAGGAGAAGGTTCCTGCTGATACAGTATTGACATTTGTTGGAGCGCCGAAGGTCACCAAAATTGTGGTCACACTGGTTCCAGAAAAGCCTGATTCCAAAATCATCACAGGTTTAAAGATAAAGGCTTGTGTGAAAGCAACAGGTAAAGCATTCTTCGATTGTACCTTTACTTGTATATTTTTGCTATTGTACATGATATAGTAATTGTTTTAAGTAAGTTAAGTAAGAGATTTTGTCTTCCCCCCAACACTCTGTGCAAAACGTAAAATAGGTTTCTTGAAACGTTTATTTGATGCTAAGTTGCATTTTATTGTTAATACAGTAGCAACAACTCCAGCCCCAGGAACTACAGGGACCACAGGTGTAGCGACAACAGGCCCAGTTACAACTCCTGCCATAACAACAGGTCCTCCCCCACCCACAACAGCTCTTCCCACAACAGGTGCTCCAACAACAGGTCCAAGTACAAGACTACCCCCTACAGTGACATGTGAGAATGAATCTGTATATTATTCTTAACTGCATGAATCATTGTATCAAGTAAAAAAGTAAACATACAACTAGTTACATCTGAAGTGTATGCAAATGGTACTCTGAAAGCAAAATAATCATGAAGAAATTAAGAAATCATATTTAGTTAGTTGTATATGTGGAATCTGAAAGAACAGAAATACTGTATGTTCTTTATCTGTTGTTTGTGTTTTAGTATTTTTACTAGCTATTTTTCTACTTTAAAACATGAGAGATAGGGTTGTTCCTAAAATAATTAATAATTGAAAACATCAGTGTAAAGGAAAATAAGGCATATGTGGGCAGGCTGCTTTCTTTTGGCTGCATGTTAATGAAGTTAAATTTCCTAGGAGTCTAATGTGGAAATATGTTTGTATGAACTGTATGGAAATATTAGTTTTTGCCAGTATTAGATGAAGATGAAAGTTTAATTGTGCATTATCATTTTTGAAGATGTCTAGATTTTTGTGCACAATGTGAAAAATTAAAGTGTTTTATGTAAAACTAGAATACGAAATTCAGTATCTGTAACTGATGGGATTTTCTTGCTTTGTAGGATTTTGAAAGAATTATAGTAATGAGAATGATTTTGGTTGAAAATGCTGATATTTGTAGGACTTTTGCCTCTAACATATAAAACCACACAATGTATGCTAACTTGAGCATTTGACATGCTTTTTGAGTTTTTGTAGCTCTGACAACAGAGGAAGGAAAACTCACAAATGGCCAATTATCTGAACAAGGGGTGCTTCAGTTAATTTCGATGTCCTGAAAGCTTTTAGATTTGCTGAAACACTCCAGTTTTGTTGCATTTGTCATCATAGATACAACATTGATAGTATTGTTCGACCTAATCTGGGAAAAGTAGGATTTTTTGTGGGTCGTTGCTGCCAAAACACAGTAAAATGCAATTGTTGCTTTAGAAAGACTGCTCCTGGTTGCATAAAGTGTTGGTAGCGTGAAGTGATTCTAGGGCAAGGAGATATCAGTTTGAAATAATTTTGATCATGTAGCTTGATAGGAAGCAGATTTTAGAGAATATCAGAGGTTCAGAGATATTTACTGATAGTGGATTGTTGTAAACGTTCCAGCTGCTGTAGTGTGTGCAGACACAGATTTGATGACAGATGCTTCTGTTGCCAAACCAACGTTTGTCCATAAAAGTGGCAAGTCGCCTGAGCAATTGGAAGCTGGAAAACCTGTTAAATATCCAGAGAGTAATACGCCAGTTAAATTTGAAGCCACATTAACGCCTAAAGAGGATGAACCTGTGCAAATAACCAAATTCAAATTGATATCTACCCAAAATGTGAAAAAGTTTAGGGTGGTACTCTTCAATAAAAAGAAGAAAGTGGTGGGTGTCATAAGATCTCCAAAAGGACCAGTTAAAGATGACGTAAGTACATTTATAAATAAAGAGTTAATCATAAAGATTATAGCAAGTGTTTCTCAAATTGTTAGATATTTTCATTGAATGCAATTTCAGGTAGTAAAAGTTGTGTGAGAGAATTTTTCATTGATCAGAATGATGTAGATATTGCGATTGAAACTCTTAATAGTCTAGGAGCTGTATGAGGCTTAAAATGGTGACGTAACCCCCTCAGTATTCATTTGTTTTGAAAGTTGTTCCAGTTAGAAGGAAGCGTAAGGATTATTGTTAGGCTTATTGCACAAACAAGTTTGGTCTCACTAAAATAATACAGTGCCTTGGATCTAGCACTATGCTTTGCAATTTTTACCAAATTTTGTTTGTCATTAGAAAGGTGTATCCTATTTTTAAACCATAATAAGAGATTAAGTGAAAGTAAACATTGCAAATTTCTTACCCTTATATATATTATATACTGGTACTTCCTACCATGAAATAAGTTAGAGGTCAAAGTTCCAAGTTAAATGTTAAATTCAAGGTCAAATACTGTAGCCTTCAGCATATTTAAGATCTACTTTTATATGATGGAGAATAAGGTTTCCAGTACCTTGTAGTAGTTTTAGTGCAAGGGTAAAATGAAACTTGAAACTTTTGCATGATTTCCTGACAAGGAGGATAATGTATTTTTTTTTTGGCAAGAATATCAAACTGATGAACATATAGTATGTTGGAATGTTTTTTCAACGTTCGTCAAGAACTAATCATAATAATTCCAATCCTTAATCGTTTTAAAATTTAAAAATATGGGTGCTGAGAACTAGACTGCAGTTTGCTCATTAAGGAAACCATTGTTTGTATTACCTAAGTCTGTAAAACTGTAATTGAAGAGCGATAATAAAAGAATGTAAGCAAGTATTTGCATGACTATCTGCAAGGGGAAGACCAGAATAAGCAAAAGTGATTGAGTGTAAATAGACTGTGTGTGTTTGATGCTGAAAATGTTTGCCATGTACCAATATGGTTGTTCTTATTGATGAAGGAATATATGTTACAGTTCAGTCAATGTTGATTTGAGAAAGTCAAAGTTAGGGAGATTGAGTTGAAATATAGAGTAATCAAATTAATATGAATTAGATTGGGAGTGGGTTGCACAACATATATGAATTGATAATATGTTAAGTTTGTACATAGGGTGTGGTGGGAGCAGTACAGTAATTTATTTTTGCTGAATTTGTTTTGAAGGAGAAGGTTCCTGCTGATACAGTATTGACATTTGTTGGAGCGCCGAAGGTCACCAAAATTGTGGTCACACTGGTTCCAGAAAAGCCTGATTCCAAAATCATCACAGGTTTAAAGATAAAGGCTTGTGTGAAAGCAACAGGTAAAGCATTCTTCGATTGTACCTTTACTTGTATATTTTTGCTATTGTACATGATATAGTAATTGTTTTAAGTAAGTTAAGTAAGAGATTTTGTCTTCCCCCCAACACTCTGTGCAAAACGTAAAATAGGTTTCTTGAAACGTTTATTTGATGCTAAGTTGCATTTTATTGTTAATACAGTAGCAACAACTCCAGCCCCAGGAACTACAGGGACCACAGGTGTAGCGACAACAGGCCCAGTTACAACTCCTGCCATAACAACAGGTCCTCCCCCACCCACAACAGCTCTTCCCACAACAGGTGCTCCAACAACAGGTCCAAGTACAAGACTACCCCCTACAGTGACATGTGAGAATGAATCTGTATATTATTCTTAACTGCATGAATCATTGTATAAAGTAAAAAAGTAAACATACAACTAGTTACATCTGAAGTGTATGCAAATGGTACTCTGAAAGCAAATAGTCATGAAGAAATTAAGAAATCATATTTAGTTAGTTGTATATGTGGAATCTGAAACAACAGAAATACTGTATATTCTTTATCTGTTGTTTGTGTTTGAGTATTTTTACTAGCTATTTTTCTACTTTAAAACATTAGAGATAGAGTTGTTCCTAAAATAATTAATAATTGAAAACATCAGTGTAAAGGAAAATAAGGCATATGTGGGCAGGCTGCTTTCTTTTGGCTGCATGTTAATGAAGTTAAATTTCCTAGGAGTCTAATGTGGAAATATGTTTGTATGAACTGTATGGAAATATTAGTTTTTGCCAGTATTAGATGAAGATGAAAGTGCAATTGTGCATTATCATTTTTGAAGATGTCTAGATTTTTGTGCACAATGTGAAAAATTAAAGTGTTTTATGTAAAACTAGAATACGAAATTCAGTATCTGTAACTGATGGGATTTTCCTGCTTTGTAGGATTTTGAAAGAATTATAGTAATGAGAATGATTTTGGTTGAAAATGCTGATATTTGTAGGACTTTTGCCTCTAACATATAAAACCACACAATGTATGCTAACTTGAGCATTTGACATGCTTTTTGAGTTTTTGTAGCTCTGACAACAGAGGAAGGAAAACTCACAAATGGCCAATTATTTGAACAAGGGGTGCTTCAGTTAATTTCGATGTCCTGAAAGCTTTAAGATTTGCTGAAACACTCCAGTTTTGTTGCATTTGTCATCATAGATACAACATTGATAGTATTGTTCGACCTAATCTGGGAAAAGTAGGATTTTTTGTGGGTCGTTGCTGCCAAAACACAGTAAAATGCAATTGTTGCTTTAGAAAGACTGCTCCTGGTTGCATAAAGTGTTGGTAGCGTGAAGTGATTCTAGAGCAAGGAGATATCGGTTTGAAATAATTTTGATCATGTAGCTTGATAGGAAGCAGATTTTAGAGAATATCAGAGGTTCAGAGATATTTACTGATAGTGGATTGTTGTAAACGTTCCAGCTGCTGTAGTGTGTGCAGAGACAGATTTGATGACAGATGCTTCTGTTGCCAAACCAACGTTTGTCCATAAAAGTGGCAAGTCGCCTGAGCAATTGGAAGCTGGAAAACCTGTTAAATATCCAGAGAGTAATACGCCAGTTAAATTTGAAGCCACATTAACGCCTAAAGAGGATGAACCTGTGCAAATAACCAAATTCAAATTGATATCTACCCAAAATGTGAAAAAGTTTAGGGTGGTACTCTTCAATAAAAAGAAGAAAGTGGTGGGTGTCATAAGATCTCCAAAAGGACCAGTTAAAGATGACGTAAGTACATTTATAAATAAAGAGTTAATCATAAAGATTATAGCAAGTGTTTCTCAAATTGTTAGATATTTTCATTGAATGCAATTTCAGGTAGTAAAAGTTGTGTGAGAGAATTTTTCATTGATCAGAATGATGTAGATATTGCGATTGAAACTCTTAATAGTCTAGGAGCTGTATGAGGCTTAAAATGGTGACGTAACCCCCTCAGTATTCATTTGTTTTGAAAGTTGTTCCAGTTAGAAGGAAGCATAAGGATTATTGTTAGGCTTATTGCACAAACAAATTTGGTCTCAGTAAAATAATACAGTGCCTTGGATCTAGCACTATGCTTTGCAATTTTTACCAAATTTTGTTTGTCATTAGAAAGGTGTATCCTATTTTTAAACCATAATAAGAGATTAAGTGAAAGTAAACATTGCAAATTTCTTACCCTTATATATATTATATACTGGTATTTCCTACCATGAAATAAGTTAGAGGTCAAAGTTCCAAGTTAAATGTTAAATTCAAGGTCAAATACTGTAGCCTTCAGCATATTTAAGATGTACTTTTATATGATGGAGAATAAGGTTTCCAGTACCTTGTAGTAGTTTTAGTGCAAGGGTAAAATGAAACTTGAAACTTTTGCATGATTTCCTGACAAGGAGGATAATGTTTTTTTTTTTTTCGGCAAGAATATCAAACTGATGAACATATAGTATGTTGGAATGTTTTTTCAACGTTCATCAAGAACTAATCATAATAATTCCAATCCTTAATCGTTTTAAAATTTAAAAATATGGGTGCTGAGAACTAGACTGCAGTTTGCTCATTAAGGAAACCATTGTTTGTATTACCTAAATCTGTAAAACTGTAATTGAAGAGCGATAATAAAAGAATGTAAGCAAGTATTTGCATGACTATCTGCAAGGGGAAGACCAGAATAAGCAAAAGTGATTGAGTGTAAATAGACTGTGTGTGTTTGATGCTGAAAATGTTTGCCATGTACCAATATGGTTGTTCTTATTGATGAAGGAATATATGTTACAGTTCAGTCAATGTTGATTTGAGAAAGTCAAAGTTAGGGAGATTGAGTTGAAATATAGAGTAATCAAATTAATATGAATTAGATTGGGAGTGGGTTGCACAACATATATGAATTGATAATATGTTAAGTTTGTACATAGGGTGTGGTGGGAGCAGTACAGTAATTTATTTTTGCTGAATTTGTTTTGAAGGAGAAGGTTCCTGCTGATACAGTATTGACATTTGTTGGAGCGCCGAAGGTCACCAAAATTGTGGTCACACTGGTTCCAGAAAAGCCTGATTCCAAAATCATCACAGGTTTAAAGATAAAGGCTTGTGTGAAAGCAACAGGTAAAGCATTCTTCGATTGTACCTTTACTTGTATATTTTTGCTATTGTACATGATATAGTAATTGTTTTAAGTAAGTTAAGTAAGAGATTTTGTCTTCCCCCCAACACTCTGTGCAAAACGTAAAATAGGTTTCTTGAAACGTTTATTTGATGCTAAGTTGCATTTTATTGTTAATACAGTAGCAACAACTCCAGCCCCAGGAACTACAGGGACCACAGGTGTAGCGACAACAGGCCCAGTTACAACTCCTGCCATAACAACAGGTCCTCCCCCACCCACAACAGCTCTTCCCACAACAGGTGCTCCAACAACAGGTCCAAGTACAAGACTACCCCCTACAGTGACATGTGAGAATGAATCTGTATATTATTCTTAACTGCATGAATCATTGTATAAAGTAAAAAAGTAAACATACAACTAGTTACATCTGAAGTGTATGCAAATGGTACTCTGAAAGCAAATAGTCATGAAGAAATTAAGAAATCATATTTAGTTAGTTGTATATGTGGAATCTGAGAGAACAGAAAACTGTATGTTCTTTATCTGTTGTTTGTGTTTTAGTATTTTTACTAGCTATTTTTCTACTTTAAAACATTAGAGATAGAGTTGTTCCTAAAATAATTAATAATTGAAAACATCAGTGTAAAGGAAAATAAGGCATATGTGGGCAGGCTGCTTTCTTTTGGCTGCATGTTAATGAAGTTAAATTTCCTAGGAGTCTAATGTGGAAATATGTTTGTATGAACTGTATGGAAATATTAGTTTTTGCCAGTATTAGATGAAGATGAAAGTTTAATTGTGCAATATCATTTTTGAAGATGTCTAGATTTTTGTGCACAATGTGAAAAATTAAAGTGTTTTATGTAAAACTAGAATACGAAATTCAGTATCTGTAACTGATGGGATTTTCCTGCTTTGTAGGATTTTGAAAGAATTATAGTAATGAGAATGATTTTGGTTGAAAATGCTGATATTTGTAGGACTTTTGCCTCTAACATATAAAACCACACAATGTATGCTAACTTGAGCATTTGACATGCTTTTTGAGTTTTTGTAGCTCTGACAACAGAGGAAGGAAAACTCACAAATGGCCAATTATTTGAACAAGGAGTGCTTCAGTTAATTTCGATGTCCTGAAAGCTTTAAGATTTGCTGAAACACTCCAGTTTTGTTGCATTTGTCATCATAGATACAACATTGATAGTATTGTTCGACCTAATCTGGGAAAAGTAGGATTTTTTGTGGGTCGTTGCTGCCAAAACACAGTAAAATGCAATTGTTGCTGTAGAAAGACTGCTCCTGGTTGCATAAAGTGTTGGTAGCGTGAAGTGATTCTAGGGCAAGGAGATATCGGTTTGAAATAATTTTGATCATGTAGCTTGATAGGAAGCAGATTTTAGAGAATATCAGAGGTTCAGAGATATTTACTGATAGTGGATTGTTGTAAACGTTCCAGCTGCTGTAGTGTGTGCAGAGACAGATTTGATGACAGATGCTTCTGTTGCCAAACCAACGTTTGTCCATAAAAGTGGCAAGTCGCCTGAGCAATTGGAAGCTGGAAAACCTGTTAAATATCCAGAGAGTAATACGCCAGTTAAATTTGAAGCCACATTAACGCCTAAAGAGGATGAACCTGTGCAAATAACCAAATTCAAATTGATATCTACCCAAAATGTGAAAAAGTTTAGGGTGGTACTCTTCAATAAAAAGAAGAAAGTGGTGGGTGTCATAAGATCTCCAAAAGGACCAGTTAAAGATGACGTAAGTACATTTATAAATAAAGAGTTAATCATAAAGATTATAGCAAGTGTTTCTCAAATTGTTAGATATTTTCATTGAATGCAATTTCAGGTAGTAAAAGTTGTGTGAGAGAATTTTTCATTGATCAGAATGATGTAGATATTGCGATTGAAACTCTTAATAGTCTAGGAGCTGTATGAGGCTTAAAATGGTGACGTAACCCCCTCAGTATTCATTTGTTTTGAAAGTTGTTCCAGTTAGAAGGAAGCATAAGGATTATTGTTAGGCTTATTGCACAAACAAATTTGGTCTCAGTAAAATAATACAGTGCCTTGGATCTAGCACTATGCTTTGCAATTTTTACCAAATTTTGTTTGTCATTAGAAAGGTGTATCCTATTTTTAAACCATAATAAGAGATTAAGTGAAAGTAAACATTGCAAATTTCTTACCCTTATATATATTATATACTGGTATTTCCTACCATGAAATAAGTTAGAGGTCAAAGTTCCAAGTTAAATGTTAAATTCAAGGTCAAATACTGTAGCCTTCAGCATATTTAAGATGTACTTTTATATGATGGAGAATAAGGTTTCCAGTACCTTGTAGTAGTTTTAGTGCAAGGGTAAAATGAAACTTGAAACTTTTGCATGATTTCCTGACAAGGAGGATAATGTTTTTTTTTTTTTCGGCAAGAATATCAAACTGATGAACATATAGTATGTTGGAATGTTTTTTCAACGTTCATCAAGAACTAATCATAATAATTCCAATCCTTAATCGTTTTAAAATTTAAAAATATGGGTGCTGAGAACTAGACTGCAGTTTGCTCATTAAGGAAACCATTGTTTGTATTACCTAAATCTGTAAAACTGTAATTGAAGAGCGATAATAAAAGAATGTAAGCAAGTATTTGCATGACTATCTGCAAGGGGAAGACCAGAATAAGCAAAAGTGATTGAGTGTAAATAGACTGTGTGTGTTTGATGCTGAAAATGTTTGCCATGTACCAGTGTGGTTGTTCTTATTGATGAAGGAATATATGTTACAGTTCAGTCAATGTTGATTTGAGAAAGTCAAAGTTAGGGAGATTGAGTTGAAATATAGAGTAATTAAATTAATATGAATTAGATTGGGAGTGGGTTGCACAACATATATGAATTGATAATATGTTAAGTTTGTACATAGGGTGTGGTGGGAGCAGTACAGTAATTTATTTTTGCTGAATTTGTTTTGAAGGAGAAGGTTCCTGCTGATACAGTATTGACATTTGTTGGAGCACCGAAGGTCACCAAAATTGTGGTCACACTGGTTCCAGAAAAGCCTGATTCCAAAATCATCACAGGTTTAAAGATAAAGGCTTGTGTGAAAGCAACAGGTAAAGCATTCTTCGATTGTACCTTTACTTGTATATTTTTGCTATTGTACATGATATAGTAATTGTTTTAAGTAAGTTAAGTAAGAGATTTTGTCTTCCCCCCAACACTCTGTGCAAAACGTAAAATAGGTTTCTTGAAACGTTTATTTGATGCTAAGTTGCATTTTATTGTTAATACAGTAGCAACAACTCCAGCCCCAGGAACTACAGGGACCACAGGTGTAGCGACAACAGGCCCAGTTACAACTCCTGCCATAACAACAGGTCCTCCCCCACCCACAACAGCTCTTCCCACAACAGGTGCTCCAACAACAGGTCCAAGTACAAGACTACCCCCTACAGTGACATGTGAGAATGAATCTGTATATTATTCTTAACTGCATGAATCATTGTATAAAGTAAAAAAGTAAACATACAACTAGTTACATCTGAAGTGTATGCAAATGGTACTCTGAAAGCAAATAGTCATGAAGAAATTAAGAAATCATATTTAGTTAGTTGTATATGTGGAATCTGAAAGAACAGAAATACTGTATGTTCTTTATCTGTTGTTTGTGTTTTAGTATTTTTACTAGCTATTTTTCTACTTTAAAACATTAGAGATAGAGTTGTTCCTAAAATAATTAATAATTGAAAACATCAGTGTAAAGGAAAATAAGGCGTATGTGGGCAGGCTGCTTTCTTTTGGCTGCATGTTAATGAAGTTAAATTTCCTAGGAGTCTAATGTGGAAATATGTTTGTATGAACTGTATGGAAATATTAGTTTTTGCCAGTATTAGATGAAGATGAAAGTTTAATTGTGCAATATCATTTTTGAAGATGTCTAGATTTTTGTGCACAATGTGAAAAATTAAAGTGTTTTATGTAAAACTAGAATACGAAATTCAGTATCTGTAACTGATGGGATTTTCCTGCTTTGTAGGATTTTGAAAGAATTATAGTAATGAGAATGATTTTGGTTGAAAATGCTGATATTTGTAGGACTTTTGCCTCTAACATATAAAACCACACAATGTATGCTAACTTGAGCATTTGACATGCTTTTTGAGTTTTTGTAGCTCTGACAACAGAGGAAGGAAAACTCACAAATGGCCAATTATTTGAACAAGGAGTGCTTCAGTTAATTTCGATGTCCTGAAAGCTTTAAGATTTGCTGAAACACTCCAGTTTTGTTGCATTTGTCATCATAGATACAACATTGATAGTATTGTTCGACCTAATCTGGGAAAATTAGGATTTTTTGTGGGTCGTTGCTGCCAAAACACAGTAAAATGCAATTGTTGCTGTAGAAAGACTGCTCCTGGTTGCATAAAGTGTTGGTAGCGTGAAGTGATTCTAGGGCAAGGAGATATCGGTTTGAAATAATTTTGATCATGTAGCTTGATAGGAAGCAGATTTTAGAGAATATCAGAGGTTCAGAGATATTTACTGATAGTGGATTGTTGTAAACGTTCCAGCTGCTGTAGTGTGTGCAGAGACAGATTTGATGACAGATGCTTCTGTTGCCAAACCAACGTTTGTCCATAAAAGTGGCAAGTCGCCTGAGCAATTGGAAGCTGGAAAACCTGTTAAATATCCAGAGAGTAATACGCCAGTTAAATTTGAAGCCACATTAACGCCTAAAGAGGATGAACCTGTGCAAATAACCAAATTCAAATTGATATCTACCCAAAATGTGAAAAAGTTTAGGGTGGTACTCTTCAATAAAAAGAAGAAAGTGGTGGGTGTCATAAGATCTCCAAAAGGACCAGTTAAAGATGACGTAAGTACATTTATAAATAAAGAGTTAATCATAAAGATTATAGCAAGTGTTTCTCAAATTGTTAGATATTTTCATTGAATGCAATTTCAGGTAGTAAAAGTTGTGTGAGAGAATTTTTCATTGATCAGAATGATGTAGATATTGCGATTGAAACTCTTAATAGTCTAGGAGCTGTATGAGGCTTAAAATGGTGACGTAACCCCCTCAGTATTCATTTGTTTTGAAAGTTGTTCCAGTTAGAAGGAAGCGTAAGGATTATTGTTAGGCTTATTGCACAAACAAATTTGGTCTCACTAAAATAATACAGTGCCTTGGATCTAGCACTATGCTTTGCAATTTTTACCAAATTTTGTTTGTCATTAGAAAGGTGTATGCTATTTTTAAACCATAATAAGAGATTAAGTGAAAGTAAACATTGCAAATTTCTTACCCTTATATATATTATATACTGGTACTTCCTACCATGAAATAAGTTAGAGGTCAAAGTTCCAAGTTAAATGTTAAATTCAAGGTCAAATACTGTAGCCTTCAGCATATTTAAGATCTACTTTTATATGATGGAGAATAAGGTTTCCAGTACCTTGTAGTAGTTTTAGTGCAAGGGTAAAATGAAACTTGAAACTTTTGCATGATTTCCTGACAAGGAGGATAATGTTTTTTTTTTTTGGCAAGAATATCAAAGTGATGAACATATAGTATGTTGGAATGTTTTTTCAACGTTCATCAAGAACTAATCATAATAATTCCAATCCTTAATCGTTTTAAAATTTAAAAATATGGGTGCTGAGAACTAGACTGCAGTTTGCTCATTAAGGAAACCATTGTTTGTATTACCTAAGTCTGTAAAACTGTAATTGAAGAGCTATAATAAAAGAATGTAAGCAAGTATTTGCATGACTATCTGCAAGGGGAAGACCAGAATAAGCAAAAGTGATTGAGTGTAAATAGACTGTGTGTGTTTGATGCTGAAAATGTTTGCCATGTACCAGTATGGTTGTTCTTATTGATGACGGAATATATGTTACAGTTCAGTCAATGTTGATTTGAGAAAGTCAAAGTTAGGGAGATTGAGTTGAAATATGTAGCAATTAAATTAATATGAATTAGATTGGGAGTGGGTTGCACAACATATATGAATTGATAATATGTTAAGTTTGTACATAGGGTGTGGTGGGAGCAGTACAGTAATTTATTTTTGCTGAATTTGTTTTGAAGGAGAAGGTTCCTGCTGATACAGTATTGACATTTGTTGGAGCACCGAAGGTCACCAAAATTGTGGTCACACTGGTTCCAGAAAAGCCTGATTCCAAAATCATCACAGGTGTAAAGATAAAGGCTTGTGTGAAAGCAACAGGTAAAGCATTCTTCGATTGTACCTTTACTTGTATATTTTTGCTATTGTACATGATATAGTAATTGTTTTAAGTAAGTTAAGTAAGAGATTTTGTCTTCCCCCCAACACTCTGTGCAAAACGTAAAATAGGTTTCTTGAAACGTTTATTTGATGCTAAGTTGCATTTTATTGTTAATACAGTAGCAACAACTCCAGCCCCAGGAACTACAGGGACCACAGGTGTAGCGACAACAGGCCCAGTTACAACTCCTGCCATAACAACAGGTCCTCCCCCACCCACAACAGCTCTTCCCACAACAGGTGCTCCAACAACAGGTCCAAGTACAAGACTACCCCCTACAGTGACATGTGAGAATGAATCTGTATATTATTCTTAACTGCATGAATCATTGTATAAAGTAAAAAAGTAAACATACAACTAGTTACATCTGAAGTGTATGCAAATGGTACTCTGAAAGCAAATAGTCATGAAGAAATTAAGAAATCATATTTAGTTAGTTGTATATGTGGAATCTGAAACAACAGAAATACTGTATGTTCTTTATCTGTTGTTTGTGTTTTAGTATTTTTACTAGCTATTTTTCTACTTTAAAACATTAGAGATAGAGTTGTTCCTAAAATAATTAATAATTGAAAACATCAGTGTAAAGGAAAATAAGGCATATGTGGGCAGGCTGCTTTCTTTTGGCTGCATGTTAATGAAGTTAAATTTCCTAGGAGTCTAATGTGGAAATATGTTTGTATGAACTGTATGGAAATATTAGTTTTTGCCAGTATTAGATGAAGATGAAAGTTTAATTGTGCATTATCATTTTTGAAGATGTCTAGATTTTTGTGCACAATGTGAAAAATTAAAGTGTTTTATGTAAAACTAGAATACGAAATTCAGTATCTGTAACTGATGGGATTTTCCTGCTTTGTAGGATTTTGAAAGAATTATAGTAATGAGAATGATTTTGGTTGAAAATGCTGATATTTGTAGGACTTTTGCCTGTAACATATAAAACCACACAAAGTATGCTAACTTGAGCATTTGACATGCTTTTTGAGTTTTTGTAGCTCTGACAACAGAGGAAGGAAAACTCACAAATGGCCAATTATTTGAACAAGGAGTGCTTCAGTTAATTTCGATGTCCTGAAAGCTTTAAGATTTGCTGAAACACTCCAGTTTTGTTGCATTTGTCATCATAGATACAACATTGATAGTATTGTTCGACCTAATCTGGGAAAAGTAGGATTTTTTGTGGGTCGTTGCTGCCAAAACACAGTAAAATGCAATTGTTGCTGTAGAAAGACTGCTCCTGGTTGCATAAAGTGTTGGTAGCGTGAAGTGATTCTAGGGCAAGGAGATATCAGTTTGAAATAATTTTGATCATGTAGCTTGATAGGAAGCAGATTTTAGAGAATATCAGAGGTTCAGAGATATTTACTGATAGTGGATTGTTGTAAACGTTCCAGCTGCTGTAGTGTGTGCAGAGACAGATTTGATGACAGATGCTTCTGTTGCCAAACCAACGTTTGTCCATAAAAGTGGCAAGTCGCCTGAGCAATTGGAAGCTGGAAAACCTGTTAAATATCCAGAGAGTAATACGCCAGTTAAATTTGAAGCCACATTAACGCCTAAAGAGGATGAACCTGTGCAAATAACCAAATTCAAATTGATATCTACCCAAAATGTGAAAAAGTTTAGGGTGGTACTCTTCAATAAAAAGAAGAAAGTGGTGGGTGTCATAAGATCTCCAAAAGGACCAGTTAAAGATGACGTAAGTACATTTATAAATAAAGAGTTAATCATAAAGATTATAGCAAGTGTTTCTCAAATTGTTAGATATTTTCATTGAATGCAATTTCAGGTAGTAAAAGTTGTGTGAGAGAATTTTTTATTGATCAGAATGATGTAGATATTGCGATTGAAACTCTTAATAGTCTAGGAGCTGTATGAGGCTTAAAATGGTGACGTAACCCCCTCAGTATTCATTTGTTTTGAAAGTTGTTCCAGTTAGAAGGAAGCGTAAGGATTATTGTTAGGCTTATTGCACAAACAAATTTGGTCTCAGTAAAATAATACAGTGCCTTGGATCTAGCACTATGCTTTGCAATTTTTACCAAATTTTGTTTGTCATTAGAAAGGTGTATGCTATTTTTAAACCATAATAAGAGATTAAGTGAAAGTAAACATTGCAAATTTCTTACCCTTATATATATTATATACTGGTACTTCCTACCATGAAATAAGTTAGAGGTCAAAGTTCCAAGTTAAATGTTAAATTCAAGGTCAAATACTGTAGCCTTCAGCATATTTAAGATCTACTTTTATATGATGGAGAATAAGGTTTCCAGTACCTTGTAGTAGTTTTAGTGCAAGGGTAAAATGAAACTTGAAACTTTTGCATGATTTCCTGACAAGGAGGATAATGTTTTTTTTTTTTTTTGGCAAGAATATCAAACTGATGAACATATAGTATGTTGGAATGTTTTTTCAACGTTCATCAAGAACTAATCATAATAATTCCAATCCTTAATCGTTTTAAAATTTAAAAATATGGGTGCTGAGAACTAGACTGCAGTTTGCTCATTAAGGAAACCATTGTTTGTATTACCTAAGTCTGTAAAACTGTAATTGAAGAGCGATAATAAAAGAATGTAAGCAAGTATTTGCATGACTATCTGCAAGGGGAAGACCAGAATAAGCAAAAGTGATTGAGTGTAAATAGACTGTGTGTGTTTGATGCTAAAAATGTTTGCCATGTACCAGTATGGTTGTTCTTATTGATGAAGGAATATATGTTACAGTTCAGTCAATGTTGATTTGAGAAAGTCAAAGTTAGGGAGATTGAGTTGAAATATAGAGTAATTAAATTAATATGAATTAGATTGGGAGTGGGTTGCACAACATATATGAATTGATAATATGTTAAGTTTGTACATAGGGTGTGGTGGGAGCAGTACAGTAATTTATTTTTGCTGAATTTGTTTTGAAGGAGAAGGTTCCTGCTGATACAGTATTGACATTTGTTGGAGCACCGAAGGTCACCAAAATTGTGGTCACACTGGTTCCAGAAAAGCCTGATTCCAAAATCATCACAGGTTTAAAGATAAAGGCTTGTGTGAAAGCAACAGGTAAAGCATTCTTCGATTGTAGCTTTATTTGTATATTTTTGCTATTGTACATGATATAGTAATTGTTTTAAGTAAGTTAAGTAAGAGATTTTGTCTTCCCCCCAACACTCTGTGCAAAACGTAAAATAGGTTTCTTGAAACGTTTATTTGATGCTAAGTTGCATTTTATTGTTAATACAGTAGCAACAACTCCAGCCCCAGGAACTACAGGGACCACAGGTGTAGCGACAACAGGCCCAGTTACAACTCCTGCCATAACAACAGGTCCTCCCCCACCCACAACAGCTCTTCCCACAACAGGTGCTCCAACAACAGGTCCAAGTACAAGACTACCCCCTACAGTGACATGTGAGAATGAATCTGTATATTATTCTTAACTGCATGAATCATTGTATAAAGTAAAAAAGTAAACATACAACTAGTTACATCTGAAGTGTATGCAAATGGTACTCTGAAAGCAAATAGTCATGAAGAAATTAAGAAATCATATTTAGTTAGTTGTATATGTGGAATCTGAAACAACAGAAATACTGTATGTTCTTTATCTGTTGTTTGTGTTTTAGTATTTTTACTAGCTATTTTTCTACTTTAAAACATTAGAGATAGAGTTGTTCCTAAAATAATTAATAATTGAAAACATCAGTGTAAAGGAAAATAAGGCATATGTGGGCAGGCTGCTTTCTTTTGGCTGCATGTTAATGAAGTTAAATTTCCTAGGAGTCTAATGTGGAAATATGTTTGTATGAACTGTATGGAAATATTAGTTTTTGCCAGTATTAGATGAAGATGAAAGTTTAATTGTGCATTATCATTTTTGAAGATGTCTAGATTTTTGTGCACAATGTGAAAAGTTAAAGTGTTTTATGTAAAACTAGAATACGAAATTCAGTATCTGTAACTAATGGGATTTTCCTGCTTTGTAGGATTTTGAAAGAATTATAGTAATGAGAATGATTTTGGTTGAAAATGCTGATATTTGTAGGACTTTTGCCTGTAACATATAAAACCACACAATGTATGCTAACTTGAGCATTTGACATGCTTTTTGAGTTTTTGTAGCTCTGACAACAGAGGAAGGAAAACTCACAAATGGCCAATTATTTGAACAAGGAGTGCTTCAGTTAATTTCGATGTCCTGAAAGCTTTAAGATTTGCTGAAACACTCCAGTTTTGTTGCATTTGTCATCATAGATACAACATTGATAGTATTGTTCGACCTAATCTGGGAAAAGTAGGATTTTTTGTGGGTCGTTGCTGCCAAAACACAGTAAAATGCAATTGTTGCTGTAGAAAGACTGCTCCTGGTTGCATAAAGTGTTGGTAGCGTGAAGTGATTCTAGGGCAAGGAGATATCGGTTTGAAATAATTTTGATCATGTAGCTTGATAGGAAGCAGATTTTAGAGAATATCAGAGGTTCAGAGATATTTACTGATAGTGGATTGTTGTAAACGTTCCAGCTGCTGTAGTGTGTGCAGAGACAGATTTGATGACAGATGCTTCTGTTGCCAAACCAACGTTTGTCCATAAAAGTGGCAAGTCGCCTGAGCAATTGGAAGCTGGAAAACCTGTTAAATATCCAGAGAGTAATACGCCAGTTAAATTTGAAGCCACATTAACGCCTAAAGAGGATGAACCTGTGCAAATAACCAAATTCAAATTGATATCTACCCAAAATGTGAAAAAGTTTAGGGTGGTACTCTTCAATAAAAAGAAGAAAGTGGTGGGTGTCATAAGATCTCCAAAAGGACCAGTTAAAGATGACGTAAGTACATTTATAAATAAAGAGTTAATCATAAAGATTATAGCAAGTGTTTCTCAAATTGTTAGATATTTTCATTGAATGCAATTTCAGGTAGTAAAAGTTGTGTGAGAGAATTTTTCATTGATCAGAATGATGTAGATATTGCGATTGAAACTCTTAATAGTCTAGGAGCTGTATGAGGCTTAAAATGGTGACGTAACCCCCTCAGTATTCATTTGTTTTGAAAGTTGTTCCAGTTAGAAGGAAGCGTAAGGATTATTGTTAGGCTTATTGCACAAACAAATTTGGTCTCAGTAAAATAATACAGTGCCTTGGATCTAGCACTATGCTTTGCAATTTTTACCAAATTTTGTTTGTCATTAGAAAGGTGTATCCTATTTTTAAACCATAATAAGAGATTAAGTGAAAGTAAACATTGCAAATTTCTTACCCTTATATATATTATATACTGGTATTTCCTACCATGAAATAAGTTAGAGGTCAAAGTTCCAAGTTAAATGTTAAATTCAAGGTCAAATACTGTAGCCTTCAGCATATTTAAGATGTACTTTTATATGATGGAGAATAAGGTTTCCAGTACCTTGTAGTAGTTTTAGTGCAAGGGTAAAATGAAACTTGAAACTTTTGCATGATTTCCTGACAAGGAGGATAATGTATCTTTTTTTTTGGCAAGAATATCAAACTGATGAACATATAGAATGTTGGAATGTTTTTTCAACGTTCGTCAAGAACTAATCATAATAATTCCAATCCTTAATCGTTTTAAAATTTAAAAATATGGGTGCTGAGAACTAGACTGCAGTTTGCTCATTAAGGAAACCATTGTTTGTATTACCTAAGTCTGTAAAACTGTAATTGAAGAGCGATAATAAAAGAATGTAAGCAAGTATTTGCATGACTATCTGCAAGGGGAGGACCAGAATAAGCAAAAGTGATTGAGTGTAAATAGACTGTGTGTGTTTGATGCTGAAAATGTTTGCCATGTACCAATATGGTTGTTCTTATTGATGAAGGAATATATGTTACAGTTCAGTCAATGTTGATTTGAGAAAGTCAAAGTTAGGGAGATTGAGTTGAAATATAGAGTAATTAAATTAATGTGAATTAGATTGGGAGTGGGTTGCACAACATATATGAATTGATAATATGTTAAGTTTGTACATAGGGTGTGGTGGAAGCAGTACAGTAATTTATTTTTGCTGAATTTGTTTTGAAGGAGAAGGTTCCTGCTGATACAGTATTGACATTTGTTGGAGCACCGAAGGTCACCAAAATTGTGGTCACACTGGTTCCAGAAAAGCCTGATTCCAAAATCATCACAGGTTTAAAGATAAAGGCTTGTGTGAAAGCAACAGGTAAAGCATTCTTCGATTGTACCTTTACTTGTATATTTTTGCTATTGTACATGATATAGTAATTGTTTTAAGTAAGTTAAGTAAGAGATTTTGTCTTCCCCCCAACACTCTGTGCAAAACGTAAAATAGGTTTCTTGAAACGTTTATTTGATGCTAAGTTGCATTTTATTGTTAATACAGTAGCAACAACTCCAGCCCCAGGAACTACAGGGACCACAGGTGTAGCGACAACAGGCCCAGTTACAACTCCTGCCATAACAACAGGTCCTCCCCCACCCACAACAGCTCTTCCCACAACAGGTGCTCCAACAACAGGTCCAAGTACAAGACTACCCCCTACAGTGACATGTGAGAATGAATCTGTATATTATTCTTAACTGCATGAATCATTGTATAAAGTAAAAAAGTAAACATACAACTAGTTACATCTGAAGTGTATGCAAATGGTACTCTGAAAGCAAATAGTCATGAAGAAATTAAGAAATCATATTTAGTTAGTTCTATATGTGGAATCTGAAAGAACAGAAATACTGTATGTTCTTTATCTGTTGTTTGTGTTTTAGTATTTTTACTAGCTATTTTTCTACTTTAAAACATTAGAGATAGAGTTGTTCCGAAAATAATTAATAATTGAAAACATCAGTGTAAAGGAAAATAAGGCATATGTGGGCAGGCTGCTTTCTTTTGGCTGCATGTTAATGAAGTTAAATTTCCTAGGAGTCTAATGTGGAAATATGTTTGTATGAACTGTATGGAAATATTAGTTTTTGCCAGTATTAGATGAAGATGAAAGTTTAATTGTGCATTATCATTTTTGAAGATGTCTAGATTTTTGTGCACAATGTGAAAAATTAAAGTGTTTTATGTAAAACTAGAATACGAAATTCAGTATCTGTAACTAATGGGATTTTCCTGCTTTGTAGAATTTTGAAAGAATTATAGTAATGAGAATGATTTTGGTTGAAAATGCTGATATTTGTAGGACTTTTGCCTCTAACATATAAAACCACACAATGTATGCTTACTTGAGCATTTGACATGCTTTTTGAGTTTTTGTAGCTCTGACAACAGAGGAAGGAAAACTCACAAATGGCCAATTATCTGAACAAGGAGTGCTTCAGTTAATTTCGATGTCCTGAAAGCTTTAAGATTTGCTGAAACACTCCAGTTTTGTTGCATTTGTCATCATAGATACAACATTGATAGTATTGTTCGACCTAATCTGGGAAAAGTAGGATTTTTTGTGGGTCGTTGCTGCCAAAACACAGTAAAATGCAATTGTTGCTGTAGAAAGACTGCTCCTGGTTGCATAAAGTGTTGGTAGCGTGAAGTGATTCTAGGGCAAGGAGATATTGGTTTGAAATAATTTTGATCATGTAGCTTGATAGGAAGCAGATTTTAGAGAATATCAGAGGTTCAGAGATATTTACTGATAGTGGATTGTTGTAAACGTTCCAGCTGCTGTAGTGTGTGCAGACACAGATTTGATGACAGATGCTTCTGTTGCCAAACCAACGTTTGTCCATAAAAGTGGCAAGTCGCCTGAGCAATTGGAAGCTGGAAAACCTGTTAAATATCCAGAGAGTAATACGCCAGTTAAATTTGAAGCCACATTAACGCCTAAAGAGGATGAACCTGTGCAAATAACCAAATTCAAATTGATATCTACCCAAAATGTGAAAAAGTTTAGGGTGGTACTCTTCAATAAAAAGAAGAAAGTGGTGGGTGTCATAAGATCTCCAAAAGGACCAGTTAAAGATGACGTAAGTACATTTATAAATAAAGAGTTAATCATAAAGATTATAGCAAGTGTTTCTCAAATTGTTAGATATTTTCATTGAATGCAATTTCAGGTAGTAAAAGTTGTGTGAGAGAATTTTTCATTGATCAGAATGATGTAGATATTGCAATTGAAACTCTTAATAGTCTAGGAGCTGTATGAGGCTTAAAATGGTGACGTAACCCCCTCAGTATTCATTTGTTTTGAAAGTTGTTCCAGTTAGAAGGAAGCGTAAGGATTATTGTTAGGCTTATTGCACAAACAAATTTGGTCTCAGTAAAATAATACAGTGCCTTGGATCTAGCACTATGCTTTGCAATTTTTACCAAATTTTGTTTGTCATTAGAAAGGTGTATCCTATTTTTAAACCATAATAAGAGATTAAGTGAAAGTAAACATTGCAAATTTCTTACCCTTATATATATTATATACTGGTACTTCCTACCATGAAATAAGTTAGAGGTCAAAGTTCCAAGTTAAATGTTAAATTCAAGGTCAAATACTGTAGCCTTCAGCATATTTAAGATCTACTTTTATATGATGGAGAATAAGGTTTCCAGTACCTTGTAGTAGTTTTAGTGCAAGGGTAAAATGAAACTTGAAACTTTTGCATGATTTCCTGACAAGGAGGATAATGTATCTTTTTTTTGGCAAGAATATCAAACTGATGAACATATAGTATGTTGGAATGTTTTTTCAACGTTCATCAAGAACTAATCATAATAATTCCAATCCTTAATCGTTTTAAAATTTAAAAATATGGGTGCTGAGAACTAGACTGCAGTTTGCTCATTAAGGAAACCATTGTTTGTATTACCTAAGTCTGTAAAACTGTAATTGAAGAGCGATAATAAAAGAATGTAAGCAAGTATTTGCATGACTATCTGCAAGGGGAGGACCAGAATAAGCAAAAGTGATTGAGTGTAAATAGACTGTGTGTGTTTGATGCTGAAAATGTTTGCCATGTACCAATATGGTTGTTCTTATTGATGAAGGAATATATGTTACAGTTCAGTCAATGTTGATTTGAGAAAGTCAAAGTTAGGGAGATTGAGTTGAAATATAGAGTAATTAAATTAATGTGAATTAGATTGGGAGTGGGTTGCACAACATATATGAATTGATAATATGTTAAGTTTGTACATAGGGTGTGGTGGAAGCAGTACAGTAATTTATTTTTGCTGAATTTGTTTTGAAGGAGAAGGTTCCTGCTGATACAGTATTGACATTTGTTGGAGCACCGAAGGTCACCAAAATTGTGGTCACACTGGTTCCAGAAAAGCCTGATTCCAAAATCATCACAGGTTTAAAGATAAAGGCTTGTGTGAAAGCAACAGGTAAAGCATTCTTCGATTGTACCTTTACTTGTATATTTTTGCTATTGTACATGATATAGTAATTGTTTTAAGTAAGTTAAGTAAGAGATTTTGTCTTCCCCCCAACACTCTGTGCAAAACGTAAAATAGGTTTCTTGAAACGTTTATTTGATGCTAAGTTGCATTTTATTGTTAATACAGTAGCAACAACTCCAGCCCCAGGAACTACAGGGACCACAGGTGTAGCGACAACAGGCCCAGTTACAACTCCTGCCATAACAACAGGTCCTCCCCCACCCACAACAGCTCTTCCCACAACAGGTGCTCCAACAACAGGTCCAAGTACAAGACTACCCCCTACAGTGACATGTGAGAATGAATCTGTATATTATTCTTAACTGCATGAATCATTGTATAAAGTAAAAAAGTAAACATACAACTAGTTACATCTGAAGTGTATGCAAATGGTACTCTGAAAGCAAATAGTCATGAAGAAATTAAGAAATCATATTTAGTTAGTTGTATATGTGGAATCTGAAAGAACAGAAATACTGTATGTTCTTTATCTGTTGTTTGTGTTTTAGTATTTTTACTAGCTATTTTTCTACTTTAAAACATTAGAGATAGAGTTGTTCCTAAAATAATTAATAATTGAAAACATCAGTGTAAAGGAAAATAAGGCATATGTGGGCAGGCTGCTTTCTTTTGGCTGCATGTTAATGAAGTTAAATTTCCTAGGAGTCTAATGTGGAAATATGTTTGTATGAACTGTATGGAAATATTAGTTTTTGCCAGTATTAGATGAAGATGAAAGTTTAATTGTGCATTATCATTTTTGAAGATGTCTAGATTTTTGTGCACAATGTGAAAAATTAAAGTGTTTTATGTAAAACTAGAATACGAAATTCAGTATCTGTAACTGATGGGATTTTCCTGCTTTGTAGGATTTTGAAAGAATTATAGTAATGAGAATGATTTTGGTTGAAAATGCTGATATTTGTAGGACTTTTGCCTGTAACATATAAAACCACACAATGTATGCTTACTTGAGCATTTCACATGCTTTTTGAGTTTTTGTAGCTCTGACAACAGAGGAAGGAAAACTCACAAATGGCCAATTATCTGAACAAGGAGTGCTTCAGTTAATTTCGATGTCCTGAAAGCTTTAAGATTTGCTGAAACACTCCAGTTTTGTTGCATTTGTCATCATAGATACAACATTGATAGTATTGTTCGACCTAATCTGGGAAAAGTAGGATTTTTTGTGGGTCGTTGCTGCCAAAACACAGTAAAATGCAATTGTTGCTGTAGAAAGACTGCTCCTGGTTGCATAAAGTGTTGGTAGCGTGAAGTGATTCTAGGGCAAGGAGATATTGGTTTGAAATAATTTTGATCATGTAGCTTGATAGGAAGCAGATTTTAGAGAATATCAGAGGTTCAGAGATATTTACTGATAGTGGATTGTTGTAAACGTTCCAGCTGCTGTAGTGTGTGCAGACACAGATTTGATGACAGATGCTTCTGTTGCCAAACCAACGTTTGTCCATAAAAGTGGCAAGTCGCCTGAGCAATTGGAAGCTGGAAAACCTGTTAAATATCCAGAGAGTAATACGCCAGTTAAATTTGAAGCCACATTAACGCCTAAAGAGGATGAACCTGTGCAAATAACCAAATTCAAATTGATATCTACCCAAAATGTGAAAAAGTTTAGGGTGGTACTCTTCAATAAAAAGAAGAAAGTGGTGGGTGTCATAAGATCTCCAAAAGGACCAGTTAAAGATGACGTAAGTACATTTATAAATAAAGAGTTAATCATAAAGATTATAGCAAGTGTTTCTCAAATTGTTAGATATTTTCATTGAATGCAATTTCAGGTAGTAAAAGTTGTGTGAGAGAATTTTTCATTGATCAGAATGATGTAGATATTGCAATTGAAACTCTTAATAGTCTAGGAGCTGTATGAGGCTTAAAATGGTGACGTAACCCCCTCAGTATTCATTTGTTTTGAAAGTTGTTCCAGTTAGAAGGAAGCGTAAGGATTATTGTTAGGCTTATTGCACAAACAAATTTGGTCTCAGTAAAATAATACAGTGCCTTGGATCTAGCACTATGCTTTGCAATTTTTACCAAATTTTGTTTGTCATTAGAAAGGTGTATCCTATTTTTAAACCATAATAAGAGATTAAGTGAAAGTAAACATTGCAAATTTCTTACCCTTATATATATTATATACTGGTACTTCCTACCATGAAATAAGTTAGAGGTCAAAGTTCCAAGTTAAATGTTAAATTCAAGGTCAAATACTGTAGCCTTCAGCATATTTAAGATCTACTTTTATATGATGGAGAATAAGGTTTCCAGTACCTTGTAGTAGTTTTAGTGCAAGGGTAAAATGAAACTTGAAACTTTTGCATGATTTCCTGACAAGGAGGATAATGTTTTTTTTTTTTTTGGCAAGAATATCAAACTGATGAACATATAGTATGTTGGAATGTTTTTTCAACGTTCATCAAGAACTAATCATAATAATTCCAATCCTTAATCGTTTTAAAATTTAAAAATATGGGTGCTGAGAACTAGACTGCAGTTTGCTCATTAAGGAAACCATTGTTTGTATTACCTAAGTCTGTAAAACTGTAATTGAAGAGCGATAATAAAAGAATGTAAGCAAGTATTTGCATGACTATCTGCAAGGGGAGGACCAGAATAAGCAAAAGTGATTGAGTGTAAATAGACTGTGTGTGTTTGATGCTGAAAATGTTTGCCATGTACCAATATGGTTGTTCTTATTGATGAAGGAATATATGTTACAGTTCAGTCAATGTTGATTTGAGAAAGTCAAAGTTAGGGAGATTGAGTTGAAATATATAGTAATTAAATTAATATGAATTAGATTGGGAGTGGGTTGCACAACATATATGAATTGATAATATGTTAAGTTTGTACATAGGGTGTGGTGGAAGCAGTACAGTAATTTATTTTTGCTGAATTTGTTTTGAAGGAGAAGGTTCCTGCTGATACAGTATTGACATTTGTTGGAGCACCGAAGGTCACCAAAATTGTGGTCACACTGGTTCCAGAAAAGCCTGATTCCAAAATCATCACAGGTTTAAAGATAAAGGCTTGTGTGAAAGCAACAGGTAAAGCATTCTTCGATTGTACCTTTACTTGTATATTTTTGCTATTGTACATGATATAGTAATTGTTTTAAGTAAGTTAAGTAAGAGATTTTGTCTTCCCCCCAACACTCTGTGCAAAACGTAAAATAGGTTTCTTGAAACGTTTATTTGATGCTAAGTTGCATTTTATTGTTAATACAGTAGCAACAACTCCAGCCCCAGGAACTACAGGGACCACAGGTGTAGCGACAACAGGCCCAGTTACAACTCCTGCCATAACAACAGGTCCTCCCCCACCCACAACAGCTCTTCCCACAACAGGTGCTCCAACAACAGGTCCAAGTACAAGACTACCCCCTACAGTGACATGTGAGAATGAATCTGTATATTATTCTTAACTGCATGAATCATTGTATAAAGTAAAAAAGTAAACATACAACTAGTTACATCTGAAGTGTATGCAAATGGTACTCTGAAAGCAAATAGTCATGAAGAAATTAAGAAATCATATTTAGTTAGTTGTATATGTGGAATCTGAAACAACAGAAATACTGTATGTTCTTTATCTGTTGTTTGTGTTTTAGTATTTTTACTAGCTATTTTTCTACTTTAAAACATTAGAGATAGAGTTGTTCCGAAAATAATTAATAATTGAAAACATCAGTGTAAAGGAAAATAAGGCATATGTGGGCAGGCTGCTTTCTTTTGGCTGCATGTTAATGAAGTTAAATTTCCTAGGAGTCTAATGTGGAAATATGTTTGTATGAACTGTATGGAAATATTAGTTTTTGCCAGTATTAGATGAAGATGAAAGTTTAATTGTGCATTATCATTTTTGAAGATGTCTAGATTTTTGTGCACAATGTGAAAAATTAAAGTGTTTTATGTAAAACTAGAATACGAAATTCAGTATCTGTAACTGATGGGATTTTCCTGCTTTGTAGGATTTTGAAAGAATTATAGTAATGAGAATGATTTTGGTTGAAAATGCTGATATTTGTAGGACTTTTGCCTGTAACATATAAAACCACACAATGTATGCTTACTTGAGCATTTCACATGCTTTTTGAGTTTTTGTAGCTCTGACAACAGAGGAAGGAAAACTCACAAATGGCCAATTATCTGAACAAGGAGTGCTTCAGTTAATTTCGATGTCCTGAAAGCTTTAAGATTTGCTGAAACACTCCAGTTTTGTTGCATTTGTCATCATAGATACAACATTGATAGTATTGTTCGACCTAATCTGGGAAAAGTAGGATTTTTTGCGGGTCGTTGCTGCCAAAACACAGTAAAATGCAATTGTTGCTGTAGAAAGACTGCTCCTGGTTGCATAAAGTGTTGGTAGCGTGAAGTGATTCTAGGGCAAGGAGATATTGGTTTGAAATAATTTTGATCATGTAGCTTGATAGGAAGCAGATTTAAGAGAATATCAGAGGTTCAGAGATATTTACTGATAGTGGATTGTTCTAAACGTTCCAGCTGCTGTAGTGTGTGCAGACACAGATTTGATGACAGATGCTTCTGTTACCAAACCAACGTTTGTCCATAAAAGTGGCAAGTCGCCTGAGCAATTGGAAGCTGGAAAACCTGTTAAATATCCAGAGAGTAATACGCCAGTTAAATTTGAAGCCACATTAACGCCTAAAGAGGATGAACCTGTGCAAATAACCAAATTCAAATTGATATCTACCCAAAATGTGAAAAAGTTTAGGGTGGTACTCTTCAATAAAAAGAAGAAAGTGGTGGGTGTCATAAGATCTCCAAAAGGACCAGTTAAAGATGACGTAAGTACATTTATAAATAAAGAGTTAATCATAAAGATTATAGCAAGTGTTTCTCAAATTGTTAGATATTTTCATTGAATGCAATTTCAGGTAGTAAAAGTTGTGTGAGAGAATTTTTCATTGATCAGAATGATGTAGATATTGCGATTGAAACTCTTAATAGTCTAGGAGCTGTATGAGGCTTAAAATGGTGACGTAACCCCCTCAGTATTCATTTGTTTTGAAAGTTGTTCCAGTTAGAAGGAAGCGTAAGGATTATTGTTAGGCTTATTGCACAAACAAATTTGGTCTCACTAAAATAATACAGTGCCTTGGATCTAGCACTATGCTTTGCAATTTTTACCAAATTTTGTTTGTCATTAGAAAGGTGTATCTTATTTTTAAACCATAATAAGAGATTAAGTGAAAGTAAACATTGCAAATTTCTTACCCTTATATATATTATATACTGGTACTTCCTACCATGAAATAAGTTAGAGGTCAAAGTTCCAAGTTAAATGTTAAATTCAAGGTCAAATACTGTAGCCTTCAGCATATTTAAGATGTACTTTTATATGATGGAGAATAAGGTTTCCAGTACCTTGTAGTAGTTTTAGTGCAAGGGTAAAATGAAACTTGAAACTTTTGCATGATTTCCTGACAAGGAGGATAATGTATCTTTTTTTGGGCAAGAATATCAAACTGATGAACGTATAGTATGTTGGAATGTTTTTTCAACGTTCGTCAAGAACTAATCATAATAATTCCAATCCTTAATCGTTTTAATTCCAATCCTTAATCGTTTTAAAATTTAAAAATATGGGTGCTGAGAACTAGACTGCAGTTTGCTCATTAAGGAAACCATTGTTTGTATTACCTAAGTCTGTAAAACTGTAATTGAAGAGCGATAATAAAAGAATGTAAGCAAGTATTTGCATGACTATCTGCAAGGGGAAGACCAGAATAAGCAAAAGTGATTGAGTGTAAATAGACTGTGTGTGTTTGATGCTGAAAATGTTTGACATGTACCAGTATGGTTGTTCTTATTGATGAAGGAATATATGTTACAGTTCAGTCAATGTTGATTTGAGAAAGTCAAAGTTAGGGAGATTGAGTTGAAATATAGAGTAATTAAATTAATATGAATTAGATTGGGAGTGGGTTGCACAACATATATGAATTGATAATATGTTAAGTTTGTACATAGGGTGTGGTGGGAGCAGTACAGTAATTTATTTTTGCTGAATTTGTTTTGAAGGAGAAGGTTCCTGCTGATACAGTATTGACATTTGTTGGAGCACCGAAGGTCACCAAAATTGTGGTCACACTGGTTCCAGAAAAGCCTGATTCCAAAATCATCACAGGTGTAAAGATAAAGGCTTGTGTGAAAGCAACAGGTAAAGCATTCTTCGATTGTACCTTTACTTGTATATTTTTGCTATTGTACATGATATAGTAATTGTTTTAAGTAAGTTAAGTAAGAGATTTTGTCTTCCCCCCAACACTCTGTGCAAAACGTAAAATAGGTTTCTTGAAACGTTTATTTGATGCTAAGTTGCATTTTATTGTTAATACAGTAGCAACAACTCCAGCCCCAGGAACTACAGGGACCACAGGTGTAGCGACAACAGGCCCAGTTACAACTCCTGCCATAACAACAGGTCCTCCCCCACCCACAACAGCTCTTCCCACAACAGGTGCTCCAACAACAGGTCCAAGTACAAGACTACCCCCTACAGTGACATGTGAGAATGAATCTGTATATTATTCTTAACTGCATGAATCATTGTATAAAGTAAAAAAGTAAACATACAACTAGTTACATCTGAAGTGTATGCAAATGGTACTCTGAAAGCAAATAGTCATGAAGAAATTAAGAAATCATATTTAGTTAGTTGTATATGTGGAATCTGAAACAACAGAAATACTGTATGTTCTTTATCTGTTGTTTGTGTTTTAGTATTTTTACTAGCTATTTTTCTACTTTAAAACATTAGAGATAGAGTTGTTCCGAAAATAATTAATAATTGAAAACATCAGTGTAAAGGAAAATAAGGCATATGTGGGCAGGCTGCTTTCTTTTGGCTGCATGTTAATGAAGTTAAATTTCCTAGGAGTCTAATGTGGAAATATGTTTGTATGAACTGTATGGAAATATTAGTTTTTGCCAGTATTAGATGAAGATGAAAGTTTAATTGTGCATTATCATTTTTGAAGATGTCTAGATTTTTGTGCACAATGTGAAAAATTAAAGTGTTTTATGTAAAACTAGAATACGAAATTCAGTATCTGTAACTGATGGGATTTTCCTGCTTTGTAGGATTTTGAAAGAATTATAGTAATGAGAATGATTTTGGTTGAAAATGCTGATATTTGTAGGACTTTTGCCTGTAACATATAAAACCACACAATGTATGCTTACTTGAGCATTTCACATGCTTTTTGAGTTTTTGTAGCTCTGACAACAGAGGAAGGAAAACTCACAAATGGCCAATTATCTGAACAAGGAGTGCTTCAGTTAATTTCGATGTCCTGAAAGCTTTAAGATTTGCTGAAACACTCCAGTTTTGTTGCATTTGTCATCATAGATACAACATTGATAGTATTGTTCGACCTAATCTGGGAAAAGTAGGATTTTTTGCGGGTCGTTGCTGCCAAAACACAGTAAAATGCAATTGTTGCTGTAGAAAGACTGCTCCTGGTTGCATAAAGTGTTGGTAGCGTGAAGTGATTCTAGGGCAAGGAGATATTGGTTTGAAATAATTTTGATCATGTAGCTTGATAGGAAGCAGATTTAAGAGAATATCAGAGGTTCAGAGATATTTACTGATAGTGGATTGTTCTAAACGTTCCAGCTGCTGTAGTGTGTGCAGACACAGATTTGATGACAGATGCTTCTGTTACCAAACCAACGTTTGTCCATAAAAGTGGCAAGTCGCCTGAGCAATTGGAAGCTGGAAAACCTGTTAAATATCCAGAGAGTAATACGCCAGTTAAATTTGAAGCCACATTAACGCCTAAAGAGGATGAACCTGTGCAAATAACCAAATTCAAATTGATATCTACCCAAAATGTGAAAAAGTTTAGGGTGGTACTCTTCAATAAAAAGAAGAAAGTGGTGGGTGTCATAAGATCTCCAAAAGGACCAGTTAAAGATGACGTAAGTACATTTATAAATAAAGAGTTAATCATAAAGATTATAGCAAGTGTTTCTCAAATTGTTAGATATTTTCATTGAATGCAATTTCAGGTAGTAAAAGTTGTGTGAGAGAATTTTTCATTGATCAGAATGATGTAGATATTGCGATTGAAACTCTTAATAGTCTAGGAGCTGTATGAGGCTTAAAATGGTGACGTAACCCCCTCAGTATTCATTTGTTTTGAAAGTTGTTCCAGTTAGAAGGAAGCGTAAGGATTATTGTTAGGCTTATTGCACAAACAAATTTGGTCTCACTAAAATAATACAGTGCCTTGGATCTAGCACTATGCTTTGCAATTTTTACCAAATTTTGTTTGTCATTAGAAAGGTGTATCTTATTTTTAAACCATAATAAGAGATTAAGTGAAAGTAAACATTGCAAATTTCTTACCCTTATATATATTATATACTGGTACTTCCTACCATGAAATAAGTTAGAGGTCAAAGTTCCAAGTTAAATGTTAAATTCAAGGTCAAATACTGTAGCCTTCAGCATATTTAAGATGTACTTTTATATGATGGAGAATAAGGTTTCCAGTACCTTGTAGTAGTTTTAGTGCAAGGGTAAAATGAAACTTGAAACTTTTGCATGATTTCCTGACAAGGAGGATAATGTATCTTTTTTTGGGCAAGAATATCAAACTGATGAACGTATAGTATGTTGGAATGTTTTTTCAACGTTCGTCAAGAACTAATCATAATAATTCCAATCCTTAATCGTTTTAATTCCAATCCTTAATCGTTTTAAAATTTAAAAATATGGGTGCTGAGAACTAGACTGCAGTTTGCTCATTAAGGAAACCATTGTTTGTATTACCTAAGTCTGTAAAACTGTAATTGAAGAGCGATAATAAAAGAATGTAAGCAAGTATTTGCATGACTATCTGCAAGGGGAAGACCAGAATAAGCAAAAGTGATTGAGTGTAAATAGACTGTGTGTGTTTGATGCTGAAAATGTTTGACATGTACCAGTATGGTTGTTCTTATTGATGAAGGAATATATGTTACAGTTCAGTCAATGTTGATTTGAGAAAGTCAAAGTTAGGGAGATTGAGTTGAAATATAGAGTAATTAAATTAATATGAATTAGATTGGGAGTGGGTTGCACAACATATATGAATTGATAATATGTTAAGTTTGTACATAGGGTGTGGTGGGAGCAGTACAGTAATTTATTTTTGCTGAATTTGTTTTGAAGGAGAAGGTTCCTGCTGATACAGTATTGACATTTGTTGGAGCACCGAAGGTCACCAAAATTGTGGTCACACTGGTTCCAGAAAAGCCTGATTCCAAAATCATCACAGGTGTAAAGATAAAGGCTTGTGTGAAAGCAACAGGTAAAGCATTCTTCGATTGTACCTTTACTTGTATATTTTTGCTATTGTACATGATATAGTAATTGTTTTAAGTAAGTTAAGTAAGAGATTTTGTCTTCCCCCCAACACTCTGTGCAAAACGTAAAATAGGTTTCTTGAAACGTTTATTTGATGCTAAGTTGCATTTTATTGTTAATACAGTAGCAACAACTCCAGCCCCAGGAACTACAGGGACCACAGGTGTAGCGACAACAGGCCCAGTTACAACTCCTGCCATAACAACAGGTCCTCCCCCACCCACAACAGCTCTTCCCACAACAGGTGCTCCAACAACAGGTCCAAGTACAAGACTACCCCCTACAGTGACATGTGAGAATGAATCTGTATATTATTCTTAACTGCATGAATCATTGTATAAAGTAAAAAAGTAAACATACAACTAGTTACATCTGAAGTGTATGCAAATGCTACTCTGAAAGCAAATAGTCATGAAGAAATTAAGAAATCATATTTAGTTAGTTGTATATGTGGAATCTGAAAGAACAGAAATACTGTATGTTCTTTATCTGTTGTTTGTGTTTTAGTATTTTTACTAGCTATTTTTCTACTTTAAAACATTAGAGATAGAGTTGTTCCTAAAATAATTAATAATTGAAAACATCAGTGTAAAGGAAAATAAGGCATATGTGGGCAGGCTGCTTTCTTTTGGCTGCATGTTAATGAAGATAAATTTCCTAGGAGTCTAATGTGGAAATATGTTTGTATGAACTGTATGGAAATATTAGTTTTTGCCAGTATTAGATGAAGATGAAAGTTTAATTGTGCATTATCATTTTTGAAGATGTCTAGATTTTTGTGCACAATGTGAAAAATTAAATTGTTTTATATAAAACTAGAATACGAAATTCAGTATCTGTAACTGATGGGATTTTCCTGCTTTGTAGGATTTTGAAAGAATTATAGTAATGAGAATGATTTTGGTTGAAAATGCTGATATTTGTAGGACTTTTGCCTTTAACATATAAAACCACACAATGTATGCTTACTTGAGCATTTCACATGCTTTTTGGGGTTTTTATAGCTCTGACAACAGAGGAAGGAAAACTCACAAATGGCCAATTATTTGAACAAGGAGTGCTTCAGTTAATTTCGATGTCCTGAAAGCTTTAAGATTTGCTGAAACACTCCAGTTTTGTTGCATTTGTCATCATAGATACAACATTGATAGTATTGTTCGACCTAATCTGGGAAAAGTAGGATTTTTTGTGGGTCGTTGCTGCCAAAACACGGTAAAATGCAATTGTTGCTGTAGAAAGACTGCTCCTGGTTGCATAAAGTGTTGTAAGCTTGAAGTGATTCTGGTGCAAGGAGATATCGGTTTGAAATAATTTTGATCATGTAGCTTGATAGGAAGCAGATTTAAGAGAATATCAGAGGTTCAGAGATATTTACTGATAGTGGATTGTTCTAAACGTTCCAGCTGCTGTAGTGTGTGCAGACACAGATTTGATGACAGATGCTTCTGTTACCAAACCAACGTTTGTCCATAAAAGTGGCAAGTCGCCTGAGCAATTGGAAGCTGGAAAACCTGTTAAATATCCAGAGAGTAATACACCAGTTAAATTTGAAGCCACATTAACGCCTAAAGAGGATGAACCTGTGCAAATAACCAAATTCAAATTGATATCTACCCAAAATGTGAAAAAGTTTAGGGTGGTACTCTTCAATAAAAAGAAGAAAGTGGTGGGTGTCATAAGATCTCCAAAAGGACCAGTTAAAGATGACGTAAGTACATTTATAAATAAAGAGTTAATCATAAAGATTATAGCAAGTGTTTCTCAAATTGTTAGATATTTTCATTGACTGCAATTTCAGGTAGTAAAAGTTGTGTGAGAGAATTTTTCATTGATCTGAATTATGTAGATATTGCAATTGAAACTATTAATAGTCTAGGAGCTGTATGAGGCTTAAAATGGTGACGTAACCCCCTCAGTATTCATTTGTTTTGAAAGTTGTTCCAGTTAGAAGGAAGCGTAAGGATTATTGTTAGGCTTATTGCACAAACAAATTTGGTCTCAGTAAAATAATACAGTGCCTTGGATCTAGCACTATGCTTTGCAATTTTTACCAAATTTTGTTTGTCATTAGAAAGGTGTATGCTATTTTAAACCACAAAAAGAGATTAAGTGACAGTAAACATTGCGAATTTCTTAGCCTTATATATATTATATACTGGTACTTCCTACCATGAAATAAGTTAGAGGTCAAAGTTCCAAGTTAAATGTTAAATTCAAGGTCAAATACTGTAGCCTTCAGCATATTTTAGATCTACTTTTATATGATGGAGAATAAGGTTTCCAGTACCTTGTAGTAGTTTTAGTGCAAGGGTAAAATGAAACTTGAAACTTTTGCATGATTTCCTGACAAGGAGGATAATGTATCTTTTTTTTGGCAAGAATATCAAACTGATGAACATATAGTATGTTAGAATGTTTTTTCAATGTTCATCAAGAACTAATCATAATAATTCCAATCCTTAATCGTTTTAAAATTTAAAAATATGGGTGCTGAGAACTAGACTGCAGTTTGCTCATTAAGGAAACCATTGTTTGTATTACCTAAGTCTGTAAAACTGTAATTGAAGAGCGATAATAAAAGAATGTAATCAAGTAATTGCATGACTGTCTGCAAGGGGAAGACCAGAATAAGCAAAAGTGATTGAGTGTAAATAGACTGCGTGTGTTTGATGCTGAAAATGTTTGACATGTACCAGTATGGTTGTTCTTATTGATGAAGGAATATTATGTTAAAGTTCAGTCAATGTTGATTTGAGAAAGTCAAAGTTAGGGAGATTGAGTTGAAATATAGAGTAATTAAATTAATATGAATTAGATTGGGAGTGGGTTGCACAACATATATGAATTGATAATATGTTAAGTTTGTACATAGGATGTGGTGGGAGCAGTACAGTAATTAATTTTTGCTGAATTTGTTTTGAAGGAGAAGGTTCCTGCTGATACAGTATTGACATTTGTTGGAGCACCGAAGGTCACCAAAATTGTGGTCACACTGGTTCCAGAAAAGCCTGATTCCAAAATTATCACAGGTGTAAAGATAAAGGCTTGTGTGAAAGCAACAGGTAAAGCATTCTTCGATTGCACCTTTACTTGTATATTTTTGCTATTGTACATGATATAGTAAGTGTTTTAAGTAAGTTAAGTAAGAGATTTTGTCTTCCCTCCAACACTCTGTGCAAAACGTAAAATAGGTTTCTTGAAACGTTTATTTGATGCTTAGTTGCATTTTATTGTTAATACAGTAGCAACAACTCCAGCCCCAGGAACTACAGGGACCACAGGTGTAGCGACAACAGGCCCAGTTACAACTCCTGCCATAACAACAGGTCCTCCCCCACCCACAACAGCTCCTCCCACAACAGGTGCTCCAACAACAGGTCCAAGTACAAGACTACCCCCTACAGTGACATGTGAGAATGAATCTGTATATTATTCTTAACTGCATGAATCATTGTATAAAGTAAAAAAGTAAACATACAACTAGTTTCATCTGAAGTGTATGCAAATGGTACTCTGAAAGCAAATAGTCATGAAGAAATTAAGAAATCATATTTAGTTAGTTGTATATGTGGAATCTGAAAGAACAGAAATACTGTATGTGCTTTATCTGTTGTTTGTGTTTTAGTATTTTTACTAGCTATTTTTCTACTTTAAAACATTAGAGATAGAGTTGTTCCCAAAATAATTAATAATTGAAAACATCAGTGTAAAGGAAAATAAGGCATATGTGGGCAGGCTGCTTTCTTTAGGCTGCATGTTAATGAAGTTAAATTTCCTAGGAGTCTAATGTGGAAATATGTTTGTATGAACTGTATGAAAACATTAGTTTTTGCCAGTATCAGATAAAGATGAAAGTTTAATTGTGCATTATCATTGTTGAGGATGTCTAGATTTTTGTGCACAATGTGAAAAATTAAAGTGTTTTATGTAAAACTAGAATACGAAATTCAGTATCTGTAACTGGTGGGATTGTCCTTCTTTGAAGGATTTTGAAAGAATTATAGTAATGAGAATGATTTTGGTTGAAAATGCTGATATTATTGGACTTTTGCCTTTAACATATAAAACCACACAATGTATGCTTACTTGAGCATTTCACATGCTTTTTGAGTTTTTGTAGCTCTGACAACAGAGGAAGGAAAACTCACAAATGGCCAATTATTTGAACAAGGAGTGCTTCAGTTAATTTCGATGTCCTGAAAGCTTTAAGATTTGCTGAAACACTCCAGTTTTGTTGCATTTGTCATCATAGATACAACATTGATAGTATTGTTCGACCTAATCTGGGAAAAGTAGGATTTTTTGTGGGTGGTTGCTGCCAAAACACGGTAAAATGCAATTGTTGCTGTAGAAAGACTTCTCCTGGTTGCATAAAGTGTTGGTAGCTTGAAGTGATTCTGGTGCAAGGAGATATCGGTTTGAAATAATTTTGATCATGTAGCTTGATAGGAAGCAGATTTAAGAGAATATCAGAGGTTCAGAGATATTTACTGATAGTGGATTGTTCTAAACGTTCCAGCTGCTGTAGTGTGTGCAGACACAGATTTGATGACAGATGCTTCTGTTACCAAACCAACGTTTGTCCATAAAAGTGGCAAGTCGCCTGAGCAATTGGAAGCTGGAAAACCTGTTAAATATCCAGAGAGTAATACACCAGTTAAATTTGAAGCCACATTAACGCCTAAAGAGGATGAACCTGTGCAAATAACCAAATTCAAATTGATATCTACCCAAAATGTGAAAAAGTTTAGGGTGGTACTCTTCAATAAAAAGAAGAAAGTGGTGGGTGTCATAAGATCTCCAAAAGGACCAGTTAAAGATGACGTAAGTACATTTATAAATAAAGAGTTAATCATAAAGATTATAGCAAGTGTTTCTCAAATTGTTAGATATTTTCATTGACTGCAATTTCAGGTAGTAAAAGTTGTGTGAGAGAATTTTTCATTGATCTGAATGATGTAGATATTGCAATTGAAACTATTAATAGTCTAGGAGCTGTATGAGGCTTAAAATGGTGACGTAACCCCCTCAGTATTCATTTGTTTTGAAAGTTGTTCCAGTTAGAAGGAAGCCTAAGGATTATTGTTAGGCTTATTGCACAAACAAATTTGGTCTCACTAAAATAATACAGTGCCTTGGATCTAGCACTATGCTTTGCAATTTTTACCAAATTTTGTTTGTCATTAGAAAGGTGTATGCTATTTTTAAACCACAAAAAGAGATTAAGTGACAGTAAACATTGCGAATTTCTTAGCCTTATATATATTATATACTGGTACTTCCTACCATGAAATAAGTTAGAGGTCAAAGTTCCAAGTTAAATGTTAAATTCAAGGTCAAATACTGTAGCCTTCAGCATATTTAAGATCTACTTTTATATGATGGAGAATAAGGTTTCCAGTACCTTGTAGTAGTTTTAGTGCAAGGGTAAAATGAAACTTGAAACTTTTGCATGATTTCCTGACAAGGAGGATAATGTATCTTTTTTTTGGCAAGAAATATCAAAGTGATGAACATATAGTATGTTGGAATGTATTTTCAATGTTCATCAAGAACTAATCATAATAATTCCAATCCTTAATCGTTTTAAAATTTAAAAATATGGGTGCTGAGAACTAGACTGCAGTTTGCTCATTAAGGAAACCATTGTTTGTATTACCTAAGTCTGTAAAACTGTAATTGAAGAGCAATAATAAAAGAATGTAATCAAGTAATTGCATGACTATCTGCAAGGGGAAGACCAGAATAAGCAAAAGTGATTGAGTGTAAATAGACTGTGTGTGTTTGATGCTGAAAATGTTTGACATGTACCAGTATGGTTGTTCTTATTGATGAAGGAATATTATGTTAAAGTTCAGTCAATGTTGATTTGAGAAAGTCAAAGTTAGGGAGATTGAGTTGAAATATAGAGTAATTAAATTAATATGAATTAGATTGGGAGTGGGTTGCACAACATATATGAATTGATAATATGTTAAGTTTGTACATAGGGTGTGGTGGGAGCAGTACAGTAATTTATTTTTGCTGAATTTGTTTTGAAGGAGAAGGTTCCTGTTGATACAGTATTGACATTTGTTGGAGCACCGAAGGTCACCAAAATTGTGGTCACACTGGTTCCAGAAAAGCCTGATTCCAAAATCATCACAGGTGTAAAGATAAAGGCTTGTGTGAAAGCAACAGGTAAAGCATTCTTCGATTGTACCTTTACTTGTATATTTTTGCTATTGTACATGATATAGTAAGTGTTTTAAGTAAGTTAAGTAAGAGATTTTGTCTTCCCTCCAACACTCTGTGCAAAACGTAAAATAGGTTTCTTGAAACGTTTATTTGATGCTTAGTTGCATTTTATTGTTAATACAGTAGCAACAACTCCAGCCCCAGGAACTACAGGGACCACAGGTGTAGCGACAACAGGCCCAGTTACAACTCCTGCCATAACAACAGGTCCTCCCCCACCCACAACAGCTCTTCCCACAACAGGTGCTCCAACAACAGGTCCAAGTACAAGACTACCCCCTACAGTGACATGTGAGAATGAATCTGTATATTATTCTTAACTGCATGAATCATTGTATAAAGTAAAAAAGTAAACATACAACTAGTTTCATCTGAAGTGTATGCAAATGCTACTCTGAAAGCAAATAGTCATGAAGAAATTAAGAAATCATATTTAGTTAGTTGTATATGTGGAATCTGAAAGAACAGAAATACTGTATGTTCTTTATCTGTTGTTTGTGTTTTAGTATTTTTACTAGCTATTTTTCTACTTTAAAACATTAGAGATAGAGTTGTTCCCAAAATAATTAATAATTGAAAACATCAGTGTAAAGGAAAATAAGGCATATGTGGGCAGGCTGCTTTCTTTAGGCTGCATGTTAATGAAGTTAAATTTCTTAGGAGTCTAATGTGGAAATATGTTTGTATGAACTGTATGAAAACATTAGTTTTTGCCAGTATCAGATAAAGATGAAAGTTTAATTGTGCATTATCATTGTTGAGGATGTCTAGATTTTTGTGCACAATGTGAAAAATTAAAGTGTTTTATGTAAAACTAGAATACGAAATTCAGTATCTGTAACTGGTGGGATTGTCCTTCTTTGAAGGATTTTGAAAGAATTATAGTAATGAGAATGATTTTGGTTGAAAATGCTGATATTTGTAGGACTTTTGCCTTTAACATATAAAACCACACAATGTATGCTTACTTGAGCATTTCACATGCTTTTTGAGTTTTTGTAGCTCTGACAACAGAGGAAGGAAAACTCACAAATGGCCAATTATTTGAACAAGGAGTGCTTCAGTTAATTTCGATGTCCTGAAAGCTTTAAGATTTGCTGAAACACTCCAGTTTTGTTGCATTTGTCATCATAGATACAACATTGATAGTATTGTTCGACCTAATCTGGGAAAAGTAGGATTTTTTGCGGGTCGTTGCTGCCAAAACACGGTAAAATGCAATTGTTGCTGTAGAAAGACTGCTCCTGGTTGCATAAAGTGTTGGTAGCTTGAAGTGATTCTGGTGCAAGGAGATATCGGTTTGAAATAATTTTGATCATGTAGCTTGATAGGAAGCAGATTTAAGAGAATATCAGAGGTTCAGAGATATTTACTGATAGTGGATTGTTCTAAACGTTCCAGCTGCTGTAGTGTGTGCAGACACAGATTTGATGACAGATGCTTCTGTTACCAAACCAACGTTTGTCCATAAAAGTGGCAAGTCGCCTGAGCAATTGGAAGCTGGAAAACCTGTTAAATATCCAGAGAGTAATACACCAGTTAAATTTGAAGCCACATTAACGCCTAAAGAGGATGAACCTGTGCAAATAACCAAATTCAAATTGATATCTACCCAAAATGTGAAAAAGTTTAGGGTGGTACTCTTCAATAAAAAGAAGAAAGTGGTGGGTGTCATAAGATCTCCAAAAGGACCAGTTAAAGATGACGTAAGTACATTTATAAATAAAGAGTTAATCAAAAAGATTATAGCAAGTGTTTCTCAAATTGTTAGATATTTTCATTGACTGCAATTTCAGGTAGTAAAAGTTGTGTGAGAGAATTTTTCATTGATCTGAATGATGTAGATATTGCAATTGAAACTATTAATAGTCTAGGAGCTGTATGAGGCTTAAAATGGTGACGTAACCCCCTCAGTATTCATTTGTTTTGAAAGTTGTTCCAGTTAGAAGGAAGCCTAAGGATTATTGTTAGGCTTATTGCACAAACAAATTTGGTCTCACTAAAATAATACAGTGCCTTGGATCTAGCACTATGCTTTGCAATTTTTACCAAATTTTGTTTGTCATTAGAAAGGTGTATGCTATTTTTAAACCACAAAAAGAGATTAAGTGACAGTAAACATTGCGAATTTCTTAGCCTTATATATATTATATACTGGTACTTCCTACCATGAAATAAGTTAGAGGTCAAAGTTCCAAGTTAAATGTTAAATTCAAGGTCAAATACTGTAGCCTTCAGCATATTTAAGATCTACTTTTATATGATGGAGAATAAGGTTTCCAGTACCTTGTAGTAGTTTTAGTGCAAGGGTAAAATGAAACTTGAAACTTTTGCATGATTTCCTGACAAGGAGGATAATGTATCTTTTTTTTGGCAAGAAATATCAAAGTGATGAACATATAGTATGTTGGAATGTATTTTCAATGTTCATCAAGAACTAATCATAATAATTCCAATCCTTAATCGTTTTAAAATTTAAAAATATGGGTGCTGAGAACTAGACTGCAGTTTGCTCATTAAGGAAACCATTGTTTGTATTACCTAAGTCTGTAAAACTGTAATTGAAGAGCAATAATAAAAGAATGTAATCAAGTAATTGCATGACTATCTGCAAGGGGAAGACCAGAATAAGCAAAAGTGATTGAGTGTAAATAGACTGTGTGTGTTTGATGCTGAAAATGTTTGACATGTACCAGTATGGTTGTTCTTATTGATGAAGGAATATTATGTTAAAGTTCAGTCAATGTTGATTTGAGAAAGTCAAAGTTAGGGAGATTGAGTTGAAATATAGAGTAATTAAATTAATATGAATTAGATTGGGAGTGGGTTGCACAACATATATGAATTGATAATATGTTAAGTTTGTACATAGGGTGTGGTGGGAGCAGTACAGTAATTTATTTTTGCTGAATTTGTTTTGAAGGAGAAGGTTCCTGTTGATACAGTATTGACATTTGTTGGAGCACCGAAGGTCACCAAAATTGTGGTCACACTGGTTCCAGAAAAGCCTGATTCCAAAATCATCACAGGTGTAAAGATAAAGGCTTGTGTGAAAGCAACAGGTAAAGCATTCTTCGATTGTACCTTTACTTGTATATTTTTGCTATTGTACATGATATAGTAAGTGTTTTAAGTAAGTTAAGTAAGAGATTTTGTCTTCCCTCCAACACTCTGTGCAAAACGTAAAATAGGTTTCTTGAAACGTTTATTTGATGCTAAGTTGCATTTTATTGTTAATACAGTAGCAACAACTCCAGCCCCAGGAACTACAGGGACCACAGGTGTAGCGACAACAGGCCCAGTTACAACTCCTGCCATAACAACAGGTCCTCCCCCACCCACAACAGCTCTTCCCACAACAGGTGCTCCAACAACAGGTCCAAGTACAAGACTACCCCCTACAGTGACATGTGAGAATGAATCTGTATATTATTCTTAACTGCATGAATCATTGTATAAAGTAAAAAAGTAAACATACAACTAGTTTCATCTGAAGTGTATGCAAATGCTACTCTGAAAGCAAATAGTCATGAAGAAATTAAGAAATCATATTTAGTTAGTTGTATATGTGGAATCTGAAAGAACAGAAATACTGTATGTTCTTTATCTGTTGTTTGTGTTTTAGTATTTTTACTAGCTATTTTTCTACTTTAAAACATTAGAGATAGAGTTGTTCCCAAAATAATTAATAATTGAAAACATCAGTGTAAAGGAAAATAAGGCATATGTGGGCAGGCTGCTTTCTTTAGGCTGCATGTTAATGAAGTTAAATTTCTTAGGAGTCTAATGTGGAAATATGTTTGTATGAACTGTATGAAAACATTAGTTTTTGCCAGTATCAGATAAAGATGAAAGTTTAATTGTGCATTATCATTGTTGAGGATGTCTAGATTTTTGTGCACAATGTGAAAAATTAAAGTGTTTTATGTAAAACTAGAATACGAAATTCAGTATCTGTAACTGGTGGGATTGTCCTTCTTTGAAGGATTTTGAAAGAATTATAGTAATGAGAATGATTTTGGTTGAAAATGCTGATATTTGTAGGACTTTTGCCTTTAACATATAAAACCACACAATGTATGCTTACTTGAGCATTTCACATGCTTTTTGAGTTTTTGTAGCTCTGACAACAGAGGAAGGAAAACTCACAAATGGCCAATTATTTGAACAAGGAGTGCTTCAGTTAATTTCGATGTCCTGAAAGCTTTAAGATTTGCTGAAACACTCCAGTTTTGTTGCATTTGTCATCATAGATACAACATTGATAGTATTGTTCGACCTAATCTGGGAAAAGTAGGATTTTTTGCGGGTCGTTGCTGCCAAAACACGGTAAAATGCAATTGTTGCTGTAGAAAGACTGCTCCTGGTTGCATAAAGTGTTGGTAGCTTGAAGTGATTCTGGTGCAAGGAGATATCGGTTTGAAATAATTTTGATCATGTAGCTTGATAGGAAGCAGATTTAAGAGAATATCAGAGGTTCAGAGATATTTACTGATAGTGGATTGTTCTAAACGTTCCAGCTGCTGTAGTGTGTGCAGACACAGATTTGATGACAGATGCTTCTGTTACCAAACCAACGTTTGTCCATAAAAGTGGCAAGTCGCCTGAGCAATTGGAAGCTGGAAAACCTGTTAAATATCCAGAGAGTAATACACCAGTTAAATTTGAAGCCACATTAACGCCTAAAGAGGATGAACCTGTGCAAATAACCAAATTCAAATTGATATCTACCCAAAATGTGAAAAAGTTTAGGGTGGTACTCTTCAATAAAAAGAAGAAAGTGGTGGGTGTCATAAGATCTCCAAAAGGACCAGTTAAAGATGACGTAAGTACATTTATAAATAAAGAGTTAATCAAAAAGATTATAGCAAGTGTTTCTCAAATTGTTAGATATTTTCATTGACTGCAATTTCAGGTAGTAAAAGTTGTGTGAGAGAATTTTTCATTGATCTGAATGATGTAGATATTGCAATTGAAACTATTAATAGTCTAGGAGCTGTATGAGGCTTAAAATGGTGACGTAACCCCCTCAGTATTCATTTGTTTTGAAAGTTGTTCCAGTTAGAAGGAAGCCTAAGGATTATTGTTAGGCTTATTGCACAAACAAATTTGGTCTCACTAAAATAATACAGTGCCTTGGATCTAGCACTATGCTTTGCAATTTTTACCAAATTTTGTTTGTCATTAGAAAGGTGTATGCTATTTTTAAACCACAAAAAGAGATTAAGTGACAGTAAACATTGCGAATTTCTTAGCCTTATATATATTATATACTGGTACTTCCTACCATGAAATAAGTTAGAGGTCAAAGTTCCAAGTTAAATGTTAAATTCAAGGTCAAATACTGTAGCCTTCAGCATATTTAAGATCTACTTTTATATGATGGAGAATAAGGTTTCCAGTACCTTGTAGTAGTTTTAGTGCAAGGGTAAAATGAAACTTGAAACTTTTGCATGATTTCCTGACAAGGAGGATAATGTATCTTTTTTTTGGCAAGAAATATCAAAGTGATGAACATATAGTATGTTGGAATGTATTTTCAATGTTCATCAAGAACTAATCATAATAATTCCAATCCTTAATCGTTTTAAAATTTAAAAATATGGGTGCTGAGAACTAGACTGCAGTTTGCTCATTAAGGAAACCATTGTTTGTATTACCTAAGTCTGTAAAACTGTAATTGAAGAGCAATAATAAAAGAATGTAATCAAGTAATTGCATGACTTTCTGCAAGGGGAAGACCAGAATAAGCAAAAGTGATTGAGTGTAAATAGACTGTGTGTGTTTGATGCTGAAAATGTTTGACATGTACCAGTATGGTTGTTCTTATTGATGAAGGAATATTATGTTAAAGTTCAGTCAATGTTGATTTAAGAAAGTCAAAGTTAGGGAGATTGAGTTGAAATATAGAGTAATTAAATTAATATGAATTAGACTGGGAGTGGGTTGCACAACATATATGAATTGATAATATGTTAAGTTTGTACATAGGGTGTGGTGGGAGCAGTACAGTAATTTATTTTTGCTGAATTTGTTTTGAAGGAGAAGGTTCCTGTTGATACAGTATTGACATTTGTTGGAGCACCGAAGGTCACCAAAATTGTGGTCACACTGGTTCCAGAAAAGCCTGATTCCAAAATCATCACAGGTGTAAAGATAAAGGCTTGTGTGAAAGCAACAGGTAAAGCATTCTTCGATTGTACCTTTACTTGTATATTTTTGCTATTGTACATGATATAGTAATTGTTTTAAGTAAGTTAAGTAAGAGATTTTGTCTTCCCTCCAACACTCTGTGCAAAACGTAAAATAGGTTTCTTGAAACGTTTATTTGATGCTAAGTTGCATTTTATTGTTAATACAGTAGCAACAACTCCAGCCCCAGGAACTACAGGGACCACAGGTGTAGCGACAACAGGCCCAGTTACAACTCCTGCCATAACAACAGGTCCTCCCCCACCCACAACAGCTCTTCCCACAACAGGTGCTCCAACAACAGGTCCAAGTACAAGACTACCCCCTACAGTGACATGTGAGAATGAATCTGTATATTATTCTTAACTGCATGAATCATTGTATAAAGTAAAAAAGTAAACATACAACTAGTTACATCTGAAGTGTATGCAAATGCTACTCTGAAAGCAAATAGTCATGAAGAAATTAAGAAATCATATTTAGTTAGTTGTATATGTGGAATCTGAAAGAACAGAAATACTGTATGTTCTTTATCTGTTGTTTGTGTTTTAGTATTTTTACTAGCTATTTTTCTACTTTAAAACATTAGAGATAGAGTTGTTCCCAAAATAATTAATAATTGAAAACATCAGTGTAAAGGAAAATAAGGCATATGTGGGCAGGCTGCTTTCTTTAGGCTGCATGTTAATGAAGTTAAATTTCCTAGGAGTCTAATGTGGAAATATGTTTGTATGAACTGTATGAAAACATTAGTTTTTGCCAGTATCAGATGAAGATGAAAGTTTAATTGTGCATTATCATTGTTGAGGATGTCTAGATTTTTGTGCACAATGTGAAAAATTAAAGTGTTTTATGTAAAACTAGAATACGAAATTCAGTATCTGTAACTGATGGGATTTTCCTGCTTTGTAGGATTTTGAAAGAATTATAGTAACGAGAATGATCTTGGTTGAAAATGCTGATATTTGCATTGTTGAGGATGTCTAGATTTTCGTCACCAAAATTGTGGTCACACTGGTTCCCGATAAGCCTGACTCAAAAATCATCACAGGTGTTAAAATAAAGGCTTGTGTGAAAGCAACAGGTAAAGCCATTTAGAATGTTAGTATTACTGATATTTTCCAGCAATTTTACAAGATATAAGAAAAAGTATTTCAAGGACGTTAAGTAAAACATTTTTTCCCCCGAAAAGCCTTCGTTGAACGTGAAATATGTTTCTTGTAACCTTTTATTAATCGTAAATTGCATTTTATTGTTTATACAGTACCAACAACCCCTGCCCTAGGAACCACAGGGACCACGGCAGCAACAACTGGTCCCGTGACAACAGGTCACCTCACAACAGGTGCTCCAACTACAGTGACAAGTTAGATTTTATTTTCAATACTAGTAGTTCTTTGGATTATTGTGCATGTATTACATCCATATAGGTGGCACTGAATGGTAACGAACTGCTGTGCCTGAATAGGACTTTTATTTTCAAGAATGGAATTCAGTGGATTTTAATGTAAAATTAAACATCAAAAATACTTCGGGCCTTTCAGGAAAATCTTATACATTACTTTAATTTCCACATTAGTGTATACAGTGAACTTAACATTTTCAAAATTTTTAAGTTTCTTGTCAGCCTTTTTTTGATACAAACGAATTTCATGTGCTTCTGAATCTCTGGAGTGTGTATATTTTACTTAAGCTTCGAAAATACAATTTTTTAGTTTGCCAATTTTTTGTCATTGGTTATAATAAGAATACTTCTATGGTGTCCTGTCATCTTTTGACAGAAACGTATATGAAACATCTTTACTTGTTTCCACAAGAATACTTCCTGTTTGAAAATTCTTATTGACCAAAATTGTCACACTTCCATTCAAAATACAAAAAAGTCCAAATTTATGACAGGGTATATAGGCAAATGTTCAAGCAACAGTATATTCCATGCCATTTGAGTTGTTTTATTTGTAATATTATAAAATATTGTAAGATATATTTTTTTTAATTTACCAATGTTGACCTCATGTTTACAAACTAGAAATGTGACATGCTTTTTAAAAAAATATTTCTCACATATTTCATTATGGTATAGAATTATAGCCGCTAAAATATTGATACCATGTTGTGTTTTAAATGAAACAGTTATTGGTTTAATCTAGCACATTAATTGTGTGTTCTAGGGGTACATAAAGCATCATTGCAAACAGCTACAGGAACTTCCACGAGAGTTGCTGGAGTTCTCATAATAATACTTGTTCGTTATACCTACGGTGCATAGTATTTCACTCAATGAAAAAAGATATTACTTGATTTTCTGATTTGTAAAGTGTCATTTAAGTATTTATGGAAGATCGATCAATAAACATCATTGGTCTCCGAGCCAAAATTTTATTAATGTATAAACAATAATACACTATAAAAGAGACCACACCGTTCTATTGATTACAATAGCTCAAAACGCAAAATGACCATCTTCAACAGTGCATGACATTATTATGATCCTGTTTGCCTCCAAAAGTGTCAACTCATGCATTTGCATTCCAGGGCCATTTAAAATGTAGAATTTGTAAATATTCACATCAACTCAGTAATCTCAGATTTGAAACTTTCATGTTATTCTTTTTCCCTAGCAACAAGCTCCATAACAACACCATTATTCACAGGTAAGCGCACACGCATATTCCTAGCTATATGCATTTGGGTTTTGTTTGATATGCATGTATGTCTGGCCTATTTATGTGAATGTTCATCCTGCTACCCATCTGAACACATATCTACATTCAAAGGCATTACCTCACCACTCTTTTGTGTCTTCCTTCTAGGTAAAATTGTGTAATGACCTCAAGCTGGGTTTTAGCTTATATGTATCCAACGTGGTGGGATTGTGAGTTTGGTTTTATGTCATAGATGTGAGACTTGGATGATACTATTGGGACATGTGTCTTCACCCAATAATGATCTTTGAGATAAAGAAAAGAAAAACATTCTTCCATCTCAAAAGTCCACCTTTCTAATCAAGTTCCAAAATGAACCATAAAAATGAATTAGCAACCAACGGGATATTGTTTATAGACCAGACTGTTTGAGTAAAATGTGAATAATATTTTTTGTCATTCTTACATATTTCATATCATGATTACAAATTATGATTTTACATATCATGATGTATTTCTAGATTTAGATATTAAGATAATTGATAATAGTTTTGTGGCTAAATTTTATCACAAAATACATGATTTCAATTTTGAAGTAGTTAATTATCCTTTTCCAGATAGTAATATCTCGGTGAAATTGGGTTATGATACTTTTTTATCTCAAATATTACGTTTCAGTCGTGTTTCGGATAAATTTATAGATTTCACATTTACAGTTAAATTTACTTACAATAAACTCATATCAAGAGGTTATGAAATAAAGTTTTTGAAAAAAAATGTTTTAACACTTTTTGTTGCAGACATCCAGAATTTGTTTTAGAACATGGTTTCTCCAATTTTAATACTTTCTGGCTCTCTATTACATCATAGATAATTTAAATGTGAAAACTTTCTTACATACTACACAGTTACATTTATCCTATGTGTTTCTTAGTCGCCAGATAGGCCTACACAACTTTAATTAAGTTTTTTTTGATAATAAATTTAATGGTCTAATAACTACATGCCTGGTTTCCTCTGTGTGGAGTAAAAACTACCTATGGGTTGGGAGAATGCCTCGAGCTGGGTCCCAGCCGCAGAGGGTATCAGACATGTGTATTATTATTATTATTATTATTATTATTATTATTATTATTATTATTATTATTATTATTATTATTATTATTATTATTATTATTATTATAATTATTATTATTATTATTTCCTAGCTTGACTTAGCAATTTAGATATCTGCATAGAACTGCTCATTTGTTTGGATTTCAGATATAATTAATAAGGTTTTAGTTCAAATGTGAAAGAAAAAGGTACATGAATACATGCAAAGTTGTCCAAAACGTAGAGGACCCCCTACCAATCAACCCAACCCCACCTCTAACCCATAATGCATCTTAGACGAATCGAGATTGAGAGTTAACATGCCTTATAACGGAAATTTCAGTTGAAGTGTTCCCTTTGATGACCCGTTTATTAAATTTATTTGGCTCTTTAGACCTAGAATTTTCAAAACATTTTCATCAAATGAGATGTAATTGATTTGTTATTAATACAGAACTACTCATTAATAGTGATTGCATTGGCTGTGGAATACAGCGAGTTTATAATAAATAGGCCTATTTTTATTGCTGAAACACAGCAACGTAGATCGGACCAGTTTTCAGGTGTGACGGAATTAATAACGTGACTCTTTTACGTCACATCGTTACATATGCGTTTTACTTGACGTTGAAGAGCTGGTTTGATCTGTTTGATCTGATCAGTCCGTCAGGTAGGCCTAGTCGGGTCTGTTGTAAGACACGGCGCTGTAGCGTAGGTAAGTGTGGGATTTATTATTTTATTATTCATTTTTAGTAGGCCTAATCATGAGTGTGAGGTGTAGTTTCATTACATTTATGTCACGTGGGCTACGTTTTTAAGTAGGCCTATTAACAAAGGAACATCATATTCGCTTTAATCCGTAATGCATCAGCTCAGGATGTGTGTATTGGAAATGCAAACATGGTGCCGCCAGGTAGCAGAATGACCTGTCCGGGAATTAATTACACCGAAGCAAGTTTTGCGCTGGTTCCCCGCTGATGACCCGATTTTTTAAAGGCTAATAATGCATATCTGCAAGCCTGCTCACTTTCCGAGCCAATGTATGTATATATATATATATATATATATATATATATATATATATATATATATATATATATATATATATATATATATATATACACACACACATTGGATGGGAAAGTTTTTTCAATTTTTTAACCCAGCAATGAGAGCAAACTTAAAAGCAGCAAAAGGCAGAGATTCAATATTGACCAAAGTATTAACATTCAACTTCCAGTACCAATGTGAAGAAATAAATTTCACACCAGACTGGAGGCAGGTAGTCACCCATAAAAGGCAACTGGTTGTGTCCATACATACATACATACATACATACATACATACATACATACATATATATATATATATATGTGTGTGTGTGTGCGCGCACACAGAAACATACTTGCAAATAAACCGGCCAAAGTGAATAAATCCTCAGCAGACCATCCTGTTGACAAATTCCTATCATGAATTGTTTTGAGTTCTTAAAGTTTAAACCTTTTTACAGCTGCTTTTTAGAGACGTTATTAACACTGTATCTTCACAGATGACATGGATTTCAACATATGTTACTGTTGGCCTGCGTGTTCTGCAGAGCTGTAAATGATAAATATGTTGCATTCTGAAAAAAAATTAGGTTAATAAACTAACTAAGTACCTGCTGAACATGATCAGCTTGATATCAACTATTTCTGGATTCCACAGAAAGCCATTTCTTTACCAAAGTAATCTTGTTCCCGCATTGCATGATTATATTGACGGTGTTTGGACTTTGTAGCGGTCCAACTCCATAAAAGTCCCAACAAAAAATAACTCAGTTTGCTATGTAAAATTATTTAAAATTTATCATGATTCTCTTTAGTAATTCAGATTCCCATCCAAAGGATTGAGATCGATTTAAAGCACTGATGACCCTTACCAGTTGACACCTATGTCTATTCGGGTATAAATTAGATTACTTCATACCAGTATTCTGCACACAGGTGTCAGATTTGGACCAATCATTATGAAAATGGCATTTCTGATCTTTTGGGTATTTTTAATGTTCGTTCATAAAACATTTATCACTATGCTGTGGTTTCTGGTCCACATCTTAACTATGAAGATGGATCGTATATTTCTCTGAAACATACTTGTAAGCAGTATTGTGAGAATATTGTATTAACCAGCATTACAGCGTAACAACTGTTATTGCATGCATAAGACAAGAGTGTGGTATTTAGCTGTGTTCAGTCCTTCTTTTGTGTGACAGGAAGTTGGCATTAATGAAGTATCACTCACCGTAACTTGCCCAGTCTTTGAGAACTCTGTGTTTCAATTCGTCTGTCCTCTTATTATTGCTGGGTGCATTTGGTGTGATTTATGCACTATGTGTCACGTTGAGACCACCATTACAGCGGACAAATATTCTATGTATGTATGTATGTATGTATGTATGTATGTATGTATGTTAGTATGTGTGTATGTATTATCTATCTTTCTATCTATCTATCTATCTATCTATCTATCTATGTATCTATCTATCTATCCATCCATCGATCCATCCATCCATCCATCTATCTATTTATCTATCTATCTATCTACGTATTTATCTATATATATATATATATATATATATATATGTAAATATCTGCCTATCTATGTTTGTCCATCTGTCCATCCAACCATCCATCCAATCCATCTATCTATGTGTCTATCTATGTATGTTTGTATCAATCTATGTAATTATCTATGTATCTATCTATTATGTCTACCTTCCTACCTAGCTGTCTCCTCTCTCTCTCTCTCTCACTCTCTCTCTCTCTCTCACTCTCTCTCTCTCTCTCTCTCTCCATATATATATATATATATTTATGTATATATATATTTAATATATACATGCCTACCTACATACATACATACATATGTATATTTATTTGTATATATGTACATGTATATGTATATGTATAATTGGTCTCTACTTTATGTTTGTAGAATTGACATCCATTACTACAAAGTGTGCCTTCAGATGTAGGAATCTGAATTGTCTGATGGACATTAATTTGGTGTGTGATCAGAAGGATGATTGTGGAGACAATTCAGACGAGTCCCACTGTGGTATGTATTCTTCTATGATGAGGGTGACTGACTATTGCTTTCCTATTTTACTATGTCTTGTCATTCCTACTTTTATAGGTTTATCTATCTTTTCCAAGTGATTGTCTCTGTTTCTCTCTCTCTCTCTCTCTCTCTCTCTCTCTCTCTCTCTCTCTCTCTCTCTCTCTCTCTGTCTCTCTCTCTCACTCTCTCTCTCTCTCTCTCTCTCTCTCTCTCTCTCTCTCTCCACTAATATATATTTAACTGACAAAAATATTATGCACTTGCCACACTGACATGATTTCACAAGTAGACTACACATGTACGGTAAAGCAAATTAAAAAGTCACATGATTATAGTTAGATAATCATATATATGTATTGTTGGCATTCCTTTAAAACTAGCGACTAGAAAAATGCATTTTATATTCTTATTTCACTGGGGGACTCCCATATTACTGATGGAAAATCAAACTAACGATGCATATAAGTACTTCAGCCCATGTAAATAATGCATTTTAATTGTGTTCCAGATAGGCCACAGTCCCTGTGATATTTCTATCAGGGACAATCTCCATGCCTATTAGATTAAATTGCATGTGTAAACCTCAGGAAATACAGCGGTGATCTTATCTATACCCTAGTTGGCCTTTGAAGTTCTTCTAGTAAGACTAATAAATTCATTAAATATGTGTTACCAACATGAAAAAATTCTGTTGATGGAAAATACAAGGAATTCACCTAATCATCAAATTTACATACAGACGTTTGTAATATATTAAACGAAGATAGCTCTTTGCATACATTTTTACTTTTACATTGTCAGAAGCCTATTTATGGTTCGACTGTCCATGTTTCACTTATTGTGAGTGGAGTCCTTTGTCCATACATGTAGCTGTCCAACTCTTTTGTAGTCCACTTTTCACGAAAGTGACATGATTGCTAATGACTCTGATCAGCAACCAACAATCAGGTGTACTTAAACTTCACCCATCCCCACATTTGTGTTTAAAACATCGGTGCCAAGCATAGAATTCAGTGATAAGAGCTGTCACTCTCACAAGTTATGCCAGGACTACCCGTCTTGTGTTTAGTTAATTGCGTGTTTAGTTATCATGGGTAACTACAGACTGGCATTGACGCAGAGCTGTTAAGCATCAGCCAGGAGCTACATTGAGTACATTATATAGCATTCAATGTTTGAGAGGATGGACGCTGTCATAAATTGCAATATTAAACATTTGGCGCCGAATACCATTTCAATTCCTTTCTATTAATTGCTTCATATATTCAAAAAGCTATTTATATGCACTGTCATCATAAGCAGATTCGGTTTCACATGACTGGACTCCAGTTTTTACCAGCAGTCACACACAATGCAATGCAGAATAAGCACCACGTTGTAGCCTGCCAGACACGTATAGTCAGCTGTTTCCATGACTTGTGAACAGCATTGTAATCAAGCAAACATGTACGGTAGAAAGGAAAGAAAAATAGTATAGTTACTCGCATAAACAAAAGTTGTTTGGTAGAATACTTGCATTCCCGCTCAGTCACTTTTGATTGTCCTGAATGTTAATCAACCTACATTCACATATGTATAGCATGTCCATCTGCATCTATCTGTTATTGCGTGTTGATGATTTCTGCCATTTATGGATACAGCAATTTAAAGCATATATGTATCAGTAAAAGTGGATTTTATTGCTATGCTTCATTTGTAGCAAACTTACTTAAATTTGAGACCATTATATAATGATCATTAAGCATTTCGAGAGTTGTGGTTATTCCTACAATAACCCAAACATATTGGGATTTTGTCTTTAGACATACTCCTTAAAGACGATAATTAAGATATGGTTGCCCTGTAGTGTTTTCAGTTTCTTTTTACAGAGGTAGGGATAAGGTGAATCCTTTGTCGTTATACAGACATGGCAGTTAGTCAAGAATGCTTCCGTTTACAACATAATTACCTTTACTTGGCATATGGTAGATGTCAGTCTGCACGTGTAATTTTTATGTACGTTTGTCTTGTTACTGTTGCATTGCTATGGCATTTTCTTTGTTTGGAGCTGATGGTTTGTTTGTCAAGCAGGGAAACATTACAATGAAATTTGACAATCTTCTAGGGACAACGAAGATAACCCCAACAGGAACAACCCCAGGGATTCTTACAACAACGGCGAGTGAGTGTAAAATTTTCTTCCACTTGTAGGTATTTCGGCATATCTAATGCGACTATTTTAAAAAATTATAGTAAGTGATTAGGTGTATTGCACACATGTGTGTGCATGTTTTTTACCTCTGAAATTGGTGAAGTAAATTACAATATTTGTCGAGACTTATCTTATGATAAATGTATTCTGAAAAACTAGGAATGTATTACTATATTTTGCATTTAGGTATATTGTTACATGTCTCATGTTGTTTTATTAGAGGACACAAATAGTCGATACAGACCCATATACATACACACACACACACACACACACACACATATATATATATATATATATATATATATATATATATATATATATATATATATATATATATATATTTATATATGAATAATACATGCGTGTACATACATAAACACTTGCAAAATTTGAAGTTTTTCTTGAAACCTTAGGTTCGTTATCCAATTTGTGCACCAATGGCAACATCAAATAGAAATACAAGGTGACTCTTTATGCTTGTTGGTGTAACCTGCAGGTGATGGCCTGTAGTGTGATGTACTGCACACCGTGCCTTTTTCAATTTGTTATTGCGCCAGTGTATCACAATGGTGAACATAAATTCGATCTAAAAAGACGTTTTACTGTCATGTAGTCTTATCACGCTATGCGCACACTAAAAGGAAGTGTAAATCTGTCTTTCTCTTATTGTACAACGAAACAACCTTTGCAGTTACATTTCCTGTCAAGTAAGTTTTTTACAAAAGCTCAGCTGATGTCTCAGAAGCGAACTTTATAGAATTGTCAGTCGTCTGTCGTTCGTCCATCCACAATTCCCATTTTCGACAAAGTGGTTTGCCAAGTTCACTTTAATGGTGTTGAATGTTTACCTCACCTGGCGTGTGTCGTCCTTCGTCCGTCAGTCAGTGTCCATCCACAATTCAGATTTTCGACTTCTTTAAAACCAATGCCTGAGTCCTCTTCAAACATGAACGAAATATACCTTGTGTAGGCTCTCTGTAAGTTTCTATAAAAGAGCACACCACAACGATTCTTGATTTTAAATGCCTTTTTCGCGTTTTTTTTTTTGGGGGGGGGGGGGCGATGAAATATTTGAAAAGGTCGTCTGCTCTGAAACTGCCTGGTCATTTGCTTCACAATTCCTTAGAAACAATTCTGGGGACCTTAAATTTTAGTTACCTTAAAAGGTGGTGCTACAATTTTGTATTGTTTATAAACTGCTGCATTCTTGCTATTTTTGCTGCTTCACCAAAACAGCTCATCAGACCATGTTGAAATAGTTGTCATAAAAGGATAATATTTTACGAGGCCGTATTGCTTTGGAAAACAGAATTTTGACGAATACTTTAATTCAGATACTCAATAGTTAATGCATTCATTAAATCCTGTGCAATTCCTTGGGGCTTGCAATGATGTCTTATACATACGACCTCTTCCCTAAACCGGTTGGCGACATCTACCCAAGTGGTATTGGACATGTTTCTGTTTTGCATAGTAATTCGATTTGTGTACTACATATAGATGTAAACGTGAGCCTTTTGAGTCTCCAGAACCTGAATATAGAACACGTTTTACAATAGTCTAGGAGCCTGGGGACAACAAAAAAGTATTAGGTCAAACGGAATGATCATGCTGTGCTGGTCAAAAGTTTCGTGCTGGATTCTAAAGTCAACGTCTTATTTGCCAGAGCTGGTGGGAGTTCTGTCTGTATTTACACTATTTACATTCATTTTAACGTAAAAGAGACAACGAAGCTTACAAGTTTCATGCAGAATCACCATATATATTGTTCAATATTCTTGGTGTTGGTGTGAAATTGGCAACAAACACCTTAATAAGTTGCGTATGTTCATGAGTGTATATTTTAACATGTACTGAACTTTAGGGGAAATGGCTAAAATCCTTTAAATTTTACTTTTTCAACATCCACTGAACCGTTGTCTGATATTCTTCATTTATACGTAAAATATTTCGTTAGTTGACATTGAAAGAGAAAAGCATTTTCTTTCTGTGATTATTCCTTTGGAAACTACTTGTGGAGTTTAATAATACCCCACCCCCATAATTAAAACAATACCTCCAATATTCATTTATTTTCTAGGTTGCCATCCTAGGTTCTTTTCAAGTTGAATGCATGGGACATTGAAATTAAGACGTTAATGTTGTCCTGGAGAAGTATATTTAAAAGCAGGACAGGCACTAATTTTGAGCTAAAGAGCGATTTTTCCCATACGCTTGCCTCAATATTTTCAAGGAAAAGAGAGATGTCCCCCATTTCCTTGTCTCAGTTTTCAAGGAAAAGCGTTTTTGGCATGACTTACAAATAATCCTAATGTCAAGCCTGTACAGTCCCATTAGACCTTACTTTTAACAAATATGGTCACAAATTTTTCAACCTGTTGGACAAAAAGATAACACATAGTCAATCCTACTGTACCGATAATGGTCTTCCTCTTCAATTTCAGTATTTAACCTACAATAATATTTAATGGAAAGGAAATTCACAAAATAATTAAAATTCAATTTTTTTAAAAAAAAATAGTCATTTTTGTAATAAGATGTAAAAGCTACAAAATACTTACTGCATATGACAAGGATAAGAACACTGATGCATATGCATGTATACGTGTATGTAGTTTTCTTTTAAACTATAACTTAAACCCAATGCACAATTAATTGGATGTACCGTGCATGAGTCTCTGTCTTGTATCTTCAAACGGTCACACTATATTGACTTTTAAAAAACAATTCCCCTGTTCTGGGGTCGGGGGAGCTGTTAAGAGTCATCTCTAAAACAGCTTGACCAATGGCCTTCAAATTGGAGACAAACACGTTTTGATTCCCCCTAGAGTGAAACATATTGAACTTAATATAAAGGTGATCTGCTCACATTTTTTTTTTTTTTTTTGTATTTTTTGTTTTGTTTTTGATTTTGGCCAAGTCTTGATAAATCTTCAAGACCACTCGGGCAGATGCTTTGATATGACACAGCAGCAATTGTTCACACCCTTATACCGACCTTGATTTATATCAGAGCTAGCACTGCAATTTTAAACAATATTTAATAATCGTATGTGCGCTGTCGCTACTGCTTCTCCAAAGCCATTATGCAACGTACCTAGTGAACAGTCAGACAAGCTATTCACTATGTGGTGTTGCTCTGGATCTTTGATTTATAACTTTTTTTTTCAATGTGCCTACTAATCAGTGCATGTGCACATTGAGTACTATGTACATCAGTGGGGATTGCAATGTTTATTTACAAAATCAAGTAATCCAAAATCGTCGAGCAGATTCGTTTCAAATTTGGCGTGTCAGTGCCTGCTGTAATGGTTACAAATTGTCATGGAACCTTGATTTTTTTATTTAAAGGGGGATGAGGGGTGGGGCAAACGTAAAAAAGATAGAAAAGCGTTTGGTCAATTTAATGAAATTGCATACACACTTGTTGGGAGAACAAGACCGTAATTTATTCAGGAGGGAAAGCTAAGTTTCTCTGCTGTTTCTTATGGAATATATGTGCTTTTGACGTCTTCTCCAAGATCACATGCTGGACTCTCTTCCAGCTTGATGGGAATATTACGTGTTACTGTTGATGATTCCTTGTTTTCAAAGAACTTTTAAGAATACAAAATTATCAATAAAGCTATATATATATATATGTTATCATGGGATGTTGGCTCCTAGGCCCATGGGTACTATTAATTTAGTTTTGACCTGGCAGGGAATGACCAGGTCTTGAAGCAGCAAACTTCGGATGCTGTAGTCTGGCTGAAAATGCCCACTTGGCTTCATTCTGACTCTTAAAATAATTGTTCAGTGGAGTAGACATGTTTTAATGCTATGAACAACAGTTTACTGCATACGGACTGGAACTAGGATTTTATAGTGCATTGTGCCGTGATTTCGGAATTGGGTTCACCATCAGCTAGGGAATACCGGGAAGTATGTTTATATTTTGACAACGGAATGGCCTGATTTTGAACCAGCAAAACTTGCCGCCGATCACCTGAACCCTTAATACGGAATTATCTGGTGGGGTTCATTTTGATAGTCAGTTTGAATTTGAGTTGCTTAAAAAGGTCAAACTGACATATTGGATTGTACCGTGGTAGTATCGACTTGAAAACTCTTGAGACAGTACTGAGATGCAAAAAAAGGTGAAGGCATTTTGTTATGTTATGCCTATGAGGTGTTGCTTGTTTTCAGGGCGGGGGGACGTTAACTATATTGTTCCATAAATCATTATTTATTCATGCCGTGATGTGTAACATGGTTATATTAAGATGTATGTAGGCTGAAGTGTATGGCTTTCTCGCTACAAATTAAAACCACAGAAAGGCTTTATTTTAACGTTGAAATACTGTATAATGTTCTCTTTCAAACGTTCCTCATCACAAAGTATTGATGTATTGCTCTACCCTGTTGGGGGTATCGTTATCGTAAGTCAAGATTTTGTTATCTTCCTTTCAACCTGGAAATGTTGATATGGTCGTTTCGTTGGCAGACCCTAAAGCTCGAAGCTTGTGTCTTTGCTTGTTTCCGAGTAAAATAAATGCAGACATTCCCTTCACATTATCTGAACCAGCTGCAAACAACATAAAATATTTGTCAGGTTGATATGTCCCGCCTCCATCACTCTTTCATACACGAATTTTGCCCATTTATTCAAGATTTTAGCATACCTTACAATACTTTCTATTTTGTTGTGTATAGGGCACTACATGCATGTTTACATCTCTCCTCATTGGGATTACCGTTCATGAAAATGCAAAAGGTGGTCTACACATGGGCACAAACTTTTTTCGATGAAAATTGTGAAAATGTATTCTTTGAATATAACAGAGCGGTGTGAGGATAATATGGGTATGAAAACTGGCAACATCCGTGATGACGATATATCTAAAACTTCGGGTACTGGAAACGGCCGGCCAGGAAATCCTTGGACTCCTGCTTCACCCAATGCCGAGGCCATAACTGTATTTTTTAACAAAGAATCGACCTTAACTGCTATTGAAGTACAAGGGGGTGGCGCTACAGGAGGTTTTCTTAGGAAATTCAAGGTGGATGCTCTTAAAAATGGAAAATGGGTACCAATCGGGGTGAGGCTTCATTTAACATTTTTGTTGTATTTGGAACCATTGAACTTATTCTCATTAAATATAGTAGGAACACGTAAAACTTTGTAGAAGGGCCACAAAAACCATCTTGGTACACACCAACCTTAATCTGAGTAACACATAGTGCCATAATTTTTGTCTTTTGAAACGTATTTTGGCTGTCGTAATTTTTGGCTTGATTTTCTTCATATTATTTTGTAAGCAGTGCATGCAATTATTTGTATACTACTTTTTATGCCAGGAATTCAGTGGTAACACTGATGCAACAACCAAAGTTGTCGTAGACTTCAAAAGAGAAATAAGAACAAAAGCACTGAAGATTTCACCAGTATCTTGGGATAGCAGTGGGCGAGCCCTCGCATTTGAAATCAAAGGATGTTTGGAAGGTATGGACATTTTAAATTGCTACTAACTTTTGTTGCTGCCTGTCTAAAGTCAGGAGAGGGATATTTTCCTTCATGCTGCATTTCGTATTCGTTTACTAATACATAGAATATCATACAGTTGCTGGTATGTCAACCTTGAACTTCTGGATTTTGACCTGGCTTGTTTGATGACTAAAGTGTTTTGATCATGGATAATTCTTGTTTACTCGGACTTTTGATGCAGCTTCTCTAACAATGTTGAAGGCTGTTGTCCGCTTCTCTTTTTATGACATTCATTATTTCTACATTGTCAATATGGCATCTTATCCTCTTTAGATGTTCAATGAATAATGTATTTGCTTGATGGCTATTCAAGCCGTGCTGTTTTATTTGGTGAAGGTTATGTTAATGGGCTTGTCAAGATTTTGATGGGATTCGACTTGGACTGGTTTTCCACTATGAAATCGACACTTAATGGTCTCACTGCTATTTGTATGTTGTACCATATTAATCTGTGCATTTCCACCCTATCTTGCATGTTGTGGATTGTTCAAGTGTTGGAATTAATGAAGCTATGCCTGACATATATTTAATCAGTGTTTGATTTTATAACTGCCCAAACTAGCATTATATATATATATATATATAAATCCAAATTATACACCCCGTATGTGTATATTTAGGTAAAGAAAACCAGTGATGGAACTAAACGTCATTTACAACTAATGCATGAATGACTGAGTAATAGCTGTCGTTTCGTTATGTGCCATGTAGTTATTTGCTAGTGCTACTATAAAATAAACTTAATTAATTAATCTATTTATTTATTAATGAATCTATGATTTTCATATTTTATTTTTGGTGCAGTAAGGGTTATTTGAGTATCTTTTATTTTTCTTGCTGCAAACAGTAATAATGTGGACAAAGTTTGCACTGACTGGGGATATTTTTACCAGGGATATGTTAATATGAGATTATGATGCCTTCAATGATCAGTCACAATGATACTAATGTCAAGTCAGATTGCTGGTTCCAATTGGTGGGTCATAACTTACAGACATTGTGGGCCATAAGAGAAAAGAAGGTGTAGTGCAGAGAGCATGTACGAAAGTTTTTTTACAAGTGATAAAAGCAACCAGGTACAAAAGCAATCGTGGCTATAATTATACTGTATATTATTATGAACGCACTGAGATTTTATATATAGTGTATAAAACTACAAGTTTACATTTTTGGGGGTTTTTTTTGAAATTGCAAGTTGCATGTATAATTTCATGATATAGTAATAGTAGAAGCATTCAGTGGCGTATACCTCTCTTGGCTATGCCACCATGTGGATCTTAAATAACTTTTGTGGTTTGGTGGGTTTTTTTCCCCCTTGGTATGCGTGTTTTTTTTTGGGGGGGGGGGGTTGGGGGGTTGGGGGTGCTGTTTTTGTTTTTTTTCTAAGTATTGTTTGTAGTTTTGTATAATTTAAGAATATTTCCTGAGTGTAAATGCCCTTTGTAGCATAAGTTGGTTGTGATAACTACTCACTACATAAACAACAATGATGAGCAGCTGTAATATGTGACGTTGATTTTGAAAATGTCTTTTTGGTGTGTATATTGGCATTAGGACTAAAAAAGAAGCTTGAATGAATAGCTGCAATGTGTAATCAAAGCATTTTTGGATTCAGACTATGCTGGCATTGTTTAAATGGAACATATTTCTGTGTCTAAAGAACATCTTACTCTTTCGATGTAACCTTGTACTCTCTAAATGTACAGGATTTATTGATCTCATTGTTGGATTGAAATTTATGAATGTGGGCCATGTTTTTCAGCACTCATGGCTAATCTGAGAAATCAGTTAATAGATAATCTGCACCAGAGTTGTTTATTTTGGAGGAGACATCAACACTGTATTATCACCTAACGCAGTTAAAACAGAGGCAGGAAAGGCATATTCAATTCCGATTTTTTGCCCCAGAGAGGGACCGCTGTGCCAAGTGATTTTCTCACCTCCCATGCCAGGAGAAAGCCCCTTTGCTGGGGTAACACGACTTGATTGTATAGTTTTAACATAGGCACTTGCCACAAGGCAAGGTTTATATGGTAAAATGATAAATATATCTCAGGTGAACAAATTTAAGCATTAAAGAAGAATGACCTCTAAACTATAATTGCAACCTTTCATATAATGTTGAACTTATAAACAATATGTTATGAGTATTTTTGGGCATTAAAGCTTACCTAATCAGTATAGTGTCTGCTATAAAGGAAACAATGCCGTTTTTCCTTTTAACACCTCCATTATATTAATTCTTATATCCCACAGAGCCATGTGCTATGGCGTCATAAACACATGATGCTAAAATATTCTCAATTTAAAGGTTTCACAAACTGCACTGGTGATTTACCCCACCAGTGTTAAAACCAACTGACACCTGTGCATACGTGGTGATCACTACACAGATACTGTGTGAAGGTTTTTAATTTATTTGCCTGTAAAAAGTTTCAAACATCTTCAAATTGAAAATGCCTGTTTCATTACCGATATTGAGAGGCATACTAATCATTTTTTTTCACAATTTATGTTAATGTTGCTTTGATTGGCCCCACATTTATTTTGAAGATTGGTACTTTTAACATGCGTTTCTCTATGCCCACAAGTGTCCATCCCTGCAATTCGCTCTCTATTCAGCTGGAGGTGAGATAAATATATGCTTTGCTGGTTCTGTGAAAGGAGTCACTTAGCGCACAGACGAACTTGACATAGTAGACATATGTACAGCTAACAATCCAGACACATTTATGCATACCTGGTATTTTAAATCCCTATATTTTTGGCTTATTTTCAGCTTTTTTGGTCTGCAAGTGTCATCGTGCAAAATAAATCCTTCAATAAAAACCTGACCACAGCTTGATACGCATAGAATTAACAGACTCACTCTTTAAGATAAGGGTGGCAAGTTTTTGGAAATAAAATCCCACTTTAACAAAAGATTAAATTAATGCCTCTAAAGTCAAGAAATTAATCAAAAGAGTAGAGGAAAAGTACAACAAGACTGAAAACAAAACTCTGAAAAAGGATGGCATAACATGTGAGACAAAGGGTTATGCAGTTAATTATATAAAACGGAAAGCTCATAAAAGGCAACAGGAAGAAAATGAGTTATCAATACAACTGGCAAAAATTGCATGTGGAAATGACAGCATCCCCATGTGAGGTGACAGCAGGGACACTAGAATCATAATAAACAGAATTGGATTTTAGACAGACAGACAGACAGATAGATAGATAGATAGATAGATAGATAGATAGATAGATAGATAGATAGATAGATAGATAGATAGATAGATAGATAGATAGATAGATAGATAGATAGATAGATAGATAGATAGATAGATAGATGAGTGGCTGGATGGGTGGGTAGGTAGGTGGGTGGATGGATAGATGGATGGGTTCGTGGGTTTGGATAGATGGTAGATGGATGGATGGACAGACAGACAGACAGACAGACAGACAGACAGACAGACAGACAGACAGACAGACAGATAGATAGATAGATAGATAGATAGATAGATAGATAGATAGATAGATAGATAGATAGATAGATAGATAGATAGATAGATTGCATGCTAGGTATTGCAAACAAGGTGAAAAAGTATTTAAGTAAGTCACGAAACTAGTAAAACAAATAGCAGAGAACTTGATGTCAAAGAAATTTTACAGGAATAAAGGTCTTTTATGAAATATAATATATTCTAAAATTAACCCCTCACATGCAGAAGACTCAGCATTTCAGGTTTGTTTAAAAATATATTTCCTCCAAGGTCGACTGATGAAGATGCAAAAATTGCAATGGTGTAATACCAGAAATGAATGTGGCAATGCATTAAAACAGTTCAAAAACAATAAATGTACCGGAAGTGATGAATTTTTGGCAGAATTTTAGAAATTTTGGGGTCGATATTGAACACTTATTAATTGAGAGTTTTACTTTTGCTTTTGAATAGAGTCTATTATCAGTGGATCAGAGATGAAGAATAATCTCTCTCCTCCGTGAGAATGGGGAAAAAAAACCCCGTAGCTTGAGTGGACAACTGGAGACCTTTACTGTTGTTAATATAGAATATATCATGTTTTGGCAAGCGTTCTGGTTTTTTGATTATATAAATACTTACCATGGTTGATTAGTACTGATCAAATTGGTTACGTTAAAAGTAGCTAGGTACATCTGAAAAAATATCAGAGAAAAGTTCAGGTATTATACAGTTTACCAGCTCCTATGATTTATTATTATAAATAGATTTTGAAAAAAAATCATACATTGGAATGGAGTTTCATGGATAAAGCATTACCATCTTTCAGCCTTAGCGGATGCTTTCAAAAACGGATAAAAATATTGTATTTGGGTGTAAATAGGTGTTTTATAAATAATGCATTTACATACCCCGTCTTTTTGCTACAGAGGGATGTTCGCCAAGGATGCCCTCTGTCTCCGCTTTTTTATAGTTTTAATAGTACAGTTATTAGCAATAGATAATACAAGAAATGCCGACATCAAAAGCATTAAAGTTGGTAATTAATGAATAAAATCAAGTCATTTAGCAGAGAAAGCCTCTTGTTTTATCCTGAAAAAAAATCTTGAAAATTGGCATTAGACCTTTAGAAAACATTGAAAAGTGCTGTATGTTAAACATTTATTTCAATCAAACAAAATGTATATGGATAGGTGGCCATGTTGGAAAAAGACCAGACGACATCCCTGCAAGATGGTGTGGATGCGATTTTACAATCCTAGGCATACAATTTGTTTCAGCCAACAACAGCATGTCTCACAGATATTTTAAATTTATGCAGAACGTCTCAAATATCTGGAAAATAAGACCTGTCCATTTTAGGGAAAGTTTTAATTTTAAAATCCTCAGATATATCAATAGGGAATGCACCACACCCAAAATTGAAATGTTATATATCAAAAACTAGTAAATGGAAGTTTAACAATGTTTGATCTAGAACTTAAGTTCCATTTTTTCCAAGGGTCAAGCGTATTCCTAAACGTGAAGATGCTTAATTGAACCATTAATTTGAAGAGTATCTCCCAGATATGAATATCTCTGACATATTTCGAAGTCCTTGTTATATAAGGGCTACGTGGATTAAATCACCATTATATTATTGACAAGTCACGAAGGATTGAGACGGATTTCAATGTTTTTTTAAACCTAACAAAAGAAAAGCTATCCGAAAAGAAGCAATCTAGTTCAATGAAAACATACAAGTACAAATTCAATCCATGTTTTATAAAAAAATTTGTGAAAAGGGTATTGTGGTTGTCAATGATCTAGTTAATGAAAACGGACATTTTTACCCATGCACATATTATGCCGAATTCAATTTTGAATCAAATATTTGAATATTTGCAAATAAACTCAGCAATACTTTCTCATTGGAAGAGTATTTTGTTTATCAATGATATAATTAATGAAAACGGATTTTTTACCCTTGGACAGATGTAAGCAGTATTCAACATTGAACCAAACTTTTTTAATATTTGCAAATACGCTTAGCAATACTCTTTCAATGAAAAAGTAATTTAAGAGTTCAACATAATGTTAATGTGGGAAACACTGCCTTAAAATATTTTAAACACTTCTCTATTTAAGATTTTGTTTGAAAAGATGTGTATTCTTTATTTGTTAAACACTGAGGTTTGGTTGTGCAAACTTGCATAAAAATGGAGCAAAATATTACCTGACCTCTTGAATCTCAATCAACAGACGGAAGAAATTTTTACACTAGCTTTCAAAACTGCAGTAGAAACATAGTTACAGACATTTCAATTTAAAAGTCTACATAGAATCGCTGTCATTTATTCTTGGTTTTATGAAATTATAATTTCAGAAAATGAAAATAACAATTCATGCAACTCTGTAAAAAAAGTATTGTGCCTGAAGGTCCTTCTTCAATACAATTTTGAATTAAACTTGATTTTTTTTTGGAAAACTGTTTGAACGAATCTATTATTATGCAGAGAGAAAACATTGTTCTAACCTACTGTATGGAACTACAAAATAGTGCATTGAATTTTTGTGTGCTCTATGGAAAATATATACATATTCAGAAAATTGGCCTGATCAACGTATTTTTTAGCTTTTCATATCTTCTAAAAGACAATTGAAGTCTATCGGCACATTAGTGTTGTTACAGGCAAGATGCAACAATGTAATATTAATTGGGAGCATTATGGGATACTTTCAGTTATAACTTCGAACAAATTAAGCTCATTTACTAATAAATAAAGGGTGTTTTACAAGAGACCTACTTTATTCATGTAAAGTTTACTGAATTATACTAATGTCAGGCACATGCTCAGGTTTAAAACTGAAATTTTATTTTCTCTGAGACCTGAAGTTTACAGTCGATACCGATATGTTATCTGTACAACCAACACTATTGTAATTTTTGACAGTGGTACTAAACAAAAAACAGGTGAACAAGACACCAACTTTGGCACAATGGGACAACGATATATATTTGCACAGATCACCATGCTTGTTACTGCAAGCTGATTCCATTCACTAAACGCGGGCATGTCAGGGTCTGCACAATTGCAACACAATAGCGGGACAACTGCATTAGCAGGATCTCATCCGTCTAGTTTTGGAATTACCTGTATGCTGTCTTTCGATAGGTGTCTACACCGAAATCTGAGTATATGTTGTCGGGTTCTGCATTCGTCATAGACTAATCTGAATAATCATGTGCAACAATATCTAACATGGTTGCATCCAAAATTTTGATTTGATGCAGATCTCGAAATAGACCTAGTTACATATGCAAATGTTTTGTAATTCCCATGTGTTTTTTGCTGAAAATTTGCACATTTTGCTGTGAAGACTGACTTTTATAGAAGAGATAATTTAGGAGACATATTTATTCAACATCATATTTGGGACTGTTCGTTTCTCTTCAAAGATGACCTCCATCTGCTACAGGCCCAAAAGAAAGCCTTGAAAACGTTTTGACTGTTAATGGATGCAGACTCAAACTTTCATTTCAATCATGACTCTCGGAATCGACTGCTGGCAACACCCAAACACTTGCAGCTTGTATGAAAGGTTACAAGCCTGGGTGTGATAGTGTGGTATCTGTCTCTATGCTTACTGATTATTCCCGTTGTCTTTGCACACAAGGCATACAAGGCTTGAACCAAGACTACTACCGAGTTAGGAAGTCATTAGGTGTTCCCATAGCTAGGGACTGTAATACATAATCCTGATCAGTGAGTGAACGTTTAGATGGGTGGGAATTTGATTGTGGCTTACCATCCTAATGGATCTTAACAACATAAGTGGCATTTGTAACCTGAATCTTACAACCGGGCCATTTGCTGACTGTTCGTGTAGAAATACTATCCAGTGGAGCCAGTAATCAAAGTGTACTTTTAGTGTTTGAATTACGTGTCAGTTCAGGCAGAGGGATTGGCACAACATGCTCAAGTGACATGGGGGGGGGGGCTTTTTTTTGGGGGGGGGGGGGTTGATCACACGTAGTGGTACTTGTAATGACTACTATGTAATTCACTTTGTTGTGGTGGCAATGGAAAATGTGTCTTTACGTCTGCCGTTTAGATGAAGTGGGCATGCGTGTACCTCAAATTGAAAAGGAAACCACAAACCTGGAATTTCAACTTACCCATTGTAACACAAAGGCACAAAAATGTGCAATAAATTGCAATAGAAAATAATAAAAGAAGCAAGTAGTCGGAAATATACCCACAAGGCAGGAGATATATATATATATATATCAGTTGAACATGGACAGCACTCACACACAAAAACTGAACCAGTAACCAAAGGCAGCAAGAAGTAAACATGTTAAATGCATATTCCACCGAACTAGCGCAATGGAACAAACCACCAAGACAAGCCCGACATATAATTGCAGCAACGAAGCGCACAATGTCAATCAAGGTCACAAAGAATAAATAGATATAAGAAAGAAGGACTGGAATAGTATTGCCGCTATATCAGAAAGACTGCTTGAAAGAAATCAATGAAATATTCACAGTGAAAATTATCTACACACATTTGATCAATTTAAGTTTGTCACAAAATGGCATGATTTGAAATATGTTTCAAACAGGCATTACAAATCAGTTGACTTAATATTGCGATACAATGCCTTCTGCAATATTTTGCGGCCAGCACATTTTATTGTAAATTAGAATATGCTCTCATATGTTAGCAGCAGTGAATGTATTATGACCTTTCCCCGTGCATGGAATCCTGCTGAGGCCTTCCTGGTATTAAGTAACTATGTGTACTAATATTTGTGTCTTCACGTGAGAACAGAATAGCAGTCACACCTAGCTTGATATAAAATTTGAAGTGTCTTTGATTACTTAATGCTTAATTTTCTCATATCGTGTCATTACATGTATGTATAAACCAATGACAGTGATGCAGTCACTAATGTATGACGCTTCTTTAATGAAAGATAGATAGATAGATAGAGAGAGAGAGAGAGAGAGAGAGAGAGAGAGAGAGAGAGAGAGAGAGAGAGAGAGAGAGAGAGAGAGAGAGATATTCTTATTCATATCAGCCTTTATCAAATCCAGGGATCTTAAATGGGACAAGTGAATTGGGAAAGTAGCTGTAACATTAAACAAGAACGCTTGACACAACTTAAACATAAATTGTTAATCAATTACTGTGTCACTTATATAGCAGTCATTAAAATTTCGCGCAGGTGATACCAACCAAGTTGTCTGGCGTATGGCCTATATAAAGAAGCAATTTGCCCCTGCATGTTATTCCTTAATATAAATACGAGTGATAGCTATATTTGTAACTCAAAGAAAAAGCTGATATTCTCTACCAGAAAGACAAGATTGGATACAGTTCATTGCAAGGGGATTTTTATCGGTTACAATTGCAGCAGACATTGGGCAGGACAGAACAATGAATTGATCTTAATGTGTTATCAGTTTTACAATCCAAGTGTCTATTGCGAAAAGGACATTAGACCATGTTTTATGGCCCTTTATCCATATAATTGCGGTTTAGAAAGTTCGTGTAATGTACATGTTGGAAGCCGAGTGTCTTGACTGTGATGCGCTGAGGATAGATGAATTGCATAAGAGGTTGACACAGAGCCAGTTGTCTGAAATAAGGACTATCCAGTGTAAAATAAAACTGCGCTACTGTCCCCGTTGTTGATTTATTGACTTCATGCAGTTGTTGGTAGCAAACAGCAACCAGTTACATGAGTTACATGATGCCAGTCAGTAATAAGCCAGCAATGAAAACCAAGATATAAATCGAAAAAACTATTCGAATGAATGTATTTCACCTACCCCAGTCCACGTGTTCAACTGTTTGCTGTGAATTGTGTGCTCCAGTACTTATAGTAGTCATTCATAGAAAATCCTTTTGAACTTGTTCTGGATGAAATGGGGCAAAATATCATAAAACACACTATTTGCTCCAATATGTGTTATAATCTTGATTGTGTGCAGAGGATGCTTTCTCTCTCTCTCTCTCTCTCTCTCTCTCTCTCTCTCTCTCTCTCTCTCTCTCTCTCTCTCTCTCTCTCTCTCTCTCTCTCTCTCTCTCTCTCTCTCTCTCTCTCTCTCCACATATTAGAATTACTGTAGCTTACACTATTTGACAAAAAAGGAAATTTACTACTAAATAAAGTTCTCAAATACAGGTAAAGCTGCTAGAATGCGATTTTATTACTCGGCATCTTAAAGGACATTGGGCTACACTATACTTCACAATATTAATATTCTGTGCATTGATTTATGATTAAAATAGATGAACAGAGAAAAAAATAGCTTGTCAGTTTTAAAATACGATAATAACCGGGATGCCAGATTAAAAAAGCACTGACTCCATAAAACCATACAATATGTTTATTGGAGAAACGTTGATTTCAACAATTACACTGTATGTATAGGAGCAACAACACCAGCCCCAGGAACTACGGGTCCGTCAAAAACTGGTCCACCAACGACACCACTGGCAACAACGGGCCCTGCTACAACAGGGCGTGCAACAACACGTCCTGCAACAACAGCACCTCCATCAGGTACTAGAGCGAATCTGCACATATGTACTAGTGATACAAATAATTGTGAAAAACAATATATGATACCTTATTTCATTCAAAGGAATGTAAGCGTTGCTCGGTATTTGGTTCTTTATATTCCTAACTATATCAGTTTTAATATAGCTTAAACTTTTTTCTAACATTTGTTTAACTAACGCGTGTTGAACACTAATACAAGTACATATCTGATCCTCATGAGAGAAGATATGTCTTTTTGAAACATGAAAATATATTTATTGCATGCAGATTTGTTCGTTTTTTTATAAACTTTTCTTATGGACGTTTAGTAATGAAATATTAGATGGGTACACCATATTTTAAATTGAACATAATATTTATACATTCACACTTTTCATTGTGAGCCTTATCGACTCTCTGCATATACCACTTTCCCTGCATTTTGGTTTTTCATCTAGAATGTTATTTAAAGGCAGGAGAAGTTACTAAAGTTTGAGTAGCATATCATGAACTGACAAACAATTGTTGCTTCTTGTGTAAAAATTATCCTTTGAGGTTCCCTGTTTTACAAAGTAACATTCTGAGGTTAGAATCACAGTTTTATCATACCAATGACAAACACATACAGACATACACACACAAGCATGCATTATATATATAAAACTTTCTGAATCTACAAGGTCATACAATAATCCCATCGTGTATAAAAAGCGCATGAACGAAATTTACCCAAATATTTCAAAATAACAACATTGCATTTCTGGTGATTTTGCAAAATATTACTTTATGACCTCCTTTGTGGACTTCAAAATTTGCTTGACTTATTCGTGAATAACAAAATAACTTACTGGCAGGATGATTATGAAGAATGGAACATTTCATTTTTTTTCCTTGCCATCCTCACAAAAATGAAAACGAAACGTATCACAATCCGTCACTTGTTACTTTCTGATTAACATCTTGAACAAACTATCTTTCACGCTTTGATAACTTTTAGGGATAGCCTATTGTTATAAGCCATTGATTCCAGCTCACAAATTCACTTTTCGTTGCGAAAACAGTTTTCAACAATTTAAGAGTCCATGTCAAAACAAGTACAGAATATTTCAGAATCTGTCATTTGTCTCTAACAAATTGAAACATAAATTTATATTGTTCATTTTTACAAATATGATGACTGATATCATAGAATTATGACCTACTGAAATTATTTGTTATGTGCTAAGGAGCAACAACACCAATTCTTGGAACTACTGGTACTGCTGTTCCTGCCACAACAGGTCCTACCACAAAAGTTCCTCCAACAACAGGTCCTGCTACAACACGCCTTGCAACCACAGGTCCTGCCACAACAGGTCCTGCAACAGAAAGGCCACCCAAAACAACCCCTATTGGAACAACTGGTCCTGCCACAACAGGACCTGCAGCAACAGGTCCTGCCACAACACGTCTTGCCACAACAGGTCCTGTGACAAGGGTTCCTAGAACGACAGGTCCTGCAACAAGTAAGCCACCACAAACAACACGTCTAGCAACAACAGGTCCCGCCACAACAGTTCCTGCAACGACAGGTCCTCGAACTACAGGTCCTGTCACAAGACAACCACCAAAAACAACACTTGTTGCGACAACAGGTCCTGCCACGAGAGGCCCTGCAACCACAGGTCCTGCCACAACAGGTCCTGCAACAAGAAAGCCACCACAAACAACACGTCTTTCAACAACAGGTCCCGCCACAACAGTTCCTGCAACGACAATTCCTGCCACAACAGGTCCTATCACAAGGGTTCCTAGAACGACAGGTCCTGCATCAAGGAGGCCACCAACAACAACACGTATTGCAACAACAGGTCCTGTCACCAGGGTTCCTAGAACGACAGGTCCTGCAACAAGAAAGCCGCCAAAAACAACACGTATTGCAACAACAGGTCCTGCCACAACAGTTCCTGGAACGACAGGTCCTCAAACTACAGGCCCTGCAACAAGACAACCACCAAAAACAACACCTCTTGTGACACCAGGTCCTGCTACAACACGCCTTGTAACCACAGGTCCTGCAACAACAGGTCCTACCACAACACGTCTGGCCACTACAGGTCCTATCACAAGGGTTCCTAGAACGACAGGTCCTGCAACAAGAAGGCCACCACAAACAACACATCATGCAACAACAGGTCCCGCCACAACAGTTCCTGCAACGACAGGTCCTGCAACAACAGGTCCTGCAACGACAGGTCCTGCCACAACAGGTCCTATCACAAGGGTTCCTAGAACGACAGGTCCTGCAACAAGAAAGCCGCCAAAAACAACTCGTATTGCAACAACAGGTCCTGCCACAACAGTTCCTGGAACGACAGGTCCTAGAACTACAGGCCCCGCAACAAGACAACCACCAAAAACAACACCTCTTGTGACACCAGGTCCTGCTACAACACGCCTTGTAACCACAGGTCCTGCCACAACAGGTCCTGCAACAACAGGTCCTACCACAACACGTCTTGCCACAACAGGTCCTGTGACAAGGGTTCCTAGAACGACAGGTCCTGTAACAAGAAGGCCACCACAAACTACACCTCATGCAACAACAGGTCCGGCCACAACAGTTCCTGCAACGACAGGTCCTGCCACAACAGGTCCTATCACAAGGGTTCCTAGAACGACAGGTCCTGCAACAAGAAAGCCGCCAAAAACAACACGTCTTGCCACAACTGGTCCTGTCACAAGGGTTCCTAGAACGACAGGTCCTGCAACAAGGAGGCCACCACAAACAACACGTCTAGCAACAACAGGTCCCGCCACAACAGTTCCTGCAACGACAATTCCTGCCACAACAGGTCCTATCACAAGGGTTCCTAGAACGACAGGTCCTGCAACAAGGAGGCCACCAACAACAACACGTATTGCAACAACAGGTCCTGTCACCAGGGTTCCTAGAACGACAGGTCCTGCAACAAGAAAGCCGCCAAAAACAACACGTATTGCAACAACAGGTCCTGCCACAACAGTTCCTGGAACGACAGGTCCTCAAACTACAGGCCCTGCAACAAGACAACCACCAAAAACAACACCTCTTGTGACACCAGGTCCTGCTACAACACGCCTTGTAACCACAGGTCCTGCAACAACAGGTCCTACCACAACACGTCTGGCCACTACAGGTCCTGTGACAAGGGTTCCTAGAACGACAGGTCCTGCAACAAGAAGGCCACCACAAACAACACATCATGCAACAACAGGTCCCGCCACAACAGTTCCTGCAACGACAGGTCCTGCAACAACAGGTCCTGCAACGACAGGTCCTGCCACAACAGGTCCTATCACAAGGGTTCCTAGAACGACAGGTCCTGCAACAAGAAAGCCGCCAAAAACAACTCGTATTGCAACAACAGGTCCTGCCACAACAGTTCCTGGAACGACAGGTCCTCAAACTACAGGCCCCGCAACAAGACAACCACCAAAAACAACACCTCTTGTGACACCAGGTCCTGCTACAACACGCCTTGTAACCACAGGTCCTGCCACAACAGGTCCTGCAACAACAGGTCCTACCACAACACGTCTTGCCACAACAGGTCCTGTGACGAGGGTTCCTAGAACGACAGGTCCTGTAACAAGAAGGCCACCACAAACAACACCTCATGCAACAACAGGTCCGGCCACAACAGTTCCTGCAACGACAGGTCCTGCCACAACAGGTCCTATCACAAGGGTTCCTAGAACGACAGGTCCTGCAACAAGAAAGCCGCCAAAAACAACACGTTTTGCCACAACTGGTCCTGTCACAAGGGTTCCTAGAACGACAGGTCCTGCAACAAGGAGGCCACCACAAACAACACGTCTAGCAACAACAGGTCCCGCCACAACAGTTCCTGCAACGACAGGTCCTGCCACAACAGGTCCTATCACAAGGGTTCCTAGAACGACAGGTCCTGCAACAAGAAAGCCGCCAAAAACAACACGTATTGCAACCACAGGTCCTGCTACAACAGTTCCTGGAACGACAGGTCCTCGAACTACAGGTCCTGTCACAAGACAACCACCAAAAACAACACTTGTTGCGACAACAGGTCCTGCCACGAGACGCCCTTCAACCACAGGTCCTGCCACAACAGGTCCTGCAACAAGAAGGCCACCACAAACAACACGTCTTTCAACAACAGGTCCCGCCACAACAGTTCCTGCAAAGACAATTCCTGCCACAACAGGTCCTATCACAGGGGTTCCTAGGACGACAGGTCCTGCAACAAGGAGGCCACCAACAACAACACGTATTGCAACAACAGGTCCTGTCACAAGGGTTCCTAGAACGACAGGTCCTGCAACAAGAAAGCCGCCAAAAACAACACGTATTGCAACAACAGGTTCTGCCACAACAGTTCCTGGAACGACAGGTCCTCAAACTACAGGCCCTGCAACAAGACAACCACCAAAAACAACACCTCTTGTGACACCAGGTCCTGTTACAACACGCCTTGTAACCACAGGTCCTGCCACAACAGGTCCTGCAACAACAGGTCCTACCACAACACGTCTTGCCACAACAGGACCTGTGACAAGGGTTCCTAGAACTACAGGTCCTGCAACAAGAAGGCCACCACAAACAACACGTCTTTCAACAACAGGTCCCGCCACAACGGTTCCTGCAACGACAGGTCCTGCCACAACAGGTCCTGCAACGACAGGTCCCGCCACAACAGGTCCTATCACAAGGGTCCCTAAAACGACAGGTCCTGCAACAAGAAAGCCGCCAAAAACAACACGTATTGCAACAACAGGTCCTGCCACAACAGTTCCTGGAACGACAGGTCCTCGAACTACAGGTCCTGTCACAAGACAACCACCAAAAACAACACTTGTTGCGACAACAGGTCCTGCCACGAGAGGCCCTGCAACCACAGGTCCTGCCACAACAGGTCCTGCAACAAGAAAGCCACCACAAACAACACGTCTTTCAACAATAGGTCCCATCACAACAGTTCCTGCAACGACAATTCCTGCCACAACAGGTCCTATCACAGGGGTTCCTAGAACGACAGGTCCTGCAACAAGAAAGCCGCCACAAACAACACGTCTAGCAACAACAGGTCCCGCCACAACAGTTCCTGCAACGACAGGTCCTGCCACAACAGGTCCTGCAACAAGAAAGCCACCACAAACAACACGTCTTTCAACAACAGGTCCCATCACAACAGTTCCTGCAACGACAATTCCTGCCACAACAGGTCCTATCACAGGGGTTCCTAGAACGACAGGTCCTGCAACAAGAAAGCCGCCAAAAACAACACGTATTGCAACAACAGGTCCTGCCACAACAGTTCCTGGAACGACAGGTCCTAGAACTACAGGCCCCGCAACAAGACAACCACCAAAAACAACACCTCTTGTGACACCAGGTCCTGCTACAACACGCCTTGTAACCACAGGTCCTGCCACAACAGGTCCTGCAACAACAGGTCCTACCACAACACGTCTTGTCACAACAGGTCCTGTGACAAGGGTTCCTAGAACTACAGGTCCTGCAACAAGGAGGCCTCCAACAACAACACGTATTGCAACAACAGGTCCTGTCACAAGGGTTCCTGCAACGACAGGTCCTGCAACAAGAAAGCCGCCAAAAACAACACATATTGCAACAACAGGTCCTGCCAAAACAGTTCCTGGAACGACAGGTCCTCAAACTACAGGCCCCGCAACAAGACAACCACCAAAAACAACACCTCTTGTGACACCAGGTCCTGCTACAACACGCCTTGTAACCACAGGTCCTGCCACAACAGGTCCTGCAACAACAGGTCCTACCACAACACGTCTTGCCACTACAGGTCCTGTGACAAGGGTTCCTAGAACGACAGGTCCTGCAACAAGAAGGCCACCACAAACAACACCTCATGCAACAACAGGTCCGGCCACAACAGTTCCTGCAACGACAGGTCCTGCCACAACAGGTCCTATCACAAGGGTTCCTAGAACGACAGGTCCTGCAACAAGAAAGCCGCCAAAAACAACACGTATTGCCACAACTGGTCCTGTCACAAGTGTTCCCAGAACAACAGGTCCTGCAACAAGGAGGCCACCACAAACAACACGTCTAGCAACAACAGGTCCCGCCACAACAGTACCTGCAACGACAGGTCCTGCCACAACAGGTCCTATCACAAGGGTTCCTAGAACGACAGGTCCTGCAACAAGAAAGCCGCCAAAAACAACACGTATTGCAACAACAGGTCCTGCTACAACGGTTCCTGGAACGACAGGTCCTCGAACTACAGGTCCTGTCACAAGACAACCACCAAAAACAACACTTGTTGCGACAACAGGTCCTGCCACGAGAGGCCCTGCAACCACAGGTCCTGCCACAACAGGTCCTGCAACAAGAAAGCCACCACAAACAACACGTCTCTCAACAACAGGTCCTGCCACAACAGTTCCTGCAACGACAATTCCTGCCACAACAGGTCCTATCACAAGGGTTCCTAGAACGACAGGTCCTGCAACAAGGAGGCCACCAAGAACAACACGTATTGCAACAACAGGTCCTGTCACAAGGGTTCCTAGAACGACAGGTCCTGCAACAAGAAAGCCGCCAAAAACAACACGTATTGCAACAACAGGTCCTGCCACAACAGTTCCTGGAACGACAGGTCCTAGAACTACAGGCCCCGCAACAAGACAACCACCAAAACCAACACCTTTTGTGACACCAGGTCCTGCTACAACACGCCTTGTAACCACAGGTCCTGCCACAACAGGTCTTGCAACAACAGGTCCTACCACAACACGTCTTACCACAACAGGTCCTGTGACAAGGGTTCCTAGAACGACAGGTCCTGCAACAACAGGTCCGGCCACAACAGTTCCTGCAACGACAGGTCCTGCCACAACAGGTCCTATCACAAGGGTTCCTAGAACGACAGGTCCTGCAACAAGAAAGCCGCCAAAAACAACAGGTATTGCAACAACAGGCCCCGCCACAACAGTACCTGCAACGACAGGTCCTGCCACAACAGGTCCTATCACAAGGGTTCCTAGAACGACAGGTCCTGCAACAAGAAAGCCGCCAAAAACAACAGGTATTGCAACAACAGGTCCTGCTACAACAGTTCGTGGAACGACAGGTCCTCGAACTACAGGTCCTGTCACAAGAAAACCACCAAAGACAACACTTGTTGCGACACCAGGTCCTGCAACAACACGCCTTGTAACAACAGGTCCTGCCACAACAGGTCCTGCAACAACAGGTCCTACCACAACACGTCTTGCCACAACAGGTCCTGTGACAAGGGTTCCTAGAACGACAGGTCCTGCAACAAGAAGGCCACCACAAACAACACGTCTTACAACAAAAGGTCCCACCACAACAGTTCCTGCAACGACAGGTCCAGAAACAACAGGTCCTGCAACAAGAGCACCACCAAAAACATCACCTATCGTAACACCAGGACCTGCCACAACAGCTGCTGCAACCACAGGTCCTGCCACAACAGGTCCTATCACAAGGGTTCCTAGAACGACAGGTCCTGCAACAAGAAAGACACCAAAAACAACACGTATTGCCACAACTGGTCCTGCCACAACAGTTCCTGCAACGACAGGTCCAGAAACAACAGGTCCTTCAACAAGAGCACCACCCAAAACAACACCTATTGCGACAACAGGTCCTGCAACAGGAGCACCACCAAGAACAACACGTATTGCAACAACAGGTCCTGCTACAACAGTTCCTGGAACGACAGGTCCTCGAACTACAGGTCCTGTAACAAGACAACCACCAAAAACAACAGTTGTTGCGACAACAGGTCCTGCCACGAGACGCCCTGCAACCACAGGTCCTGCCACAACAGGTCCTGCAACAAGAAGGCCACCACAAACAACACGTCTAGCAACAACAGGTCCCGCCACAACAGTTCCTGCAACGACAATTCCTGCCACAACGGGTCCTATCACAAGGGCTCCTAGAACAACAGGTCCTGCCACAACAGGTCCTTCCACAATGATTCCTGCCACAACAATACCCCCAACTGGAACAAGTGAGAATCTGCCTGCTCAATAGTTGTATCAGTTATACTGCAAAGAATATTTATGATAGATTGCTGCGTGATCTTTCACTAAGGTTCCTGATCTGTTCACAGCCTTGACTGAGTACTTTTAGTCCAGGTTTAATAACTTGATGGCATTTACTTTAAAGAACGTGTGTGTTTGTTGAGCAAAAATACAAATACACCTTAGACATATATAAGAAATGAATAAGGACATGACATTGTTTTTAATTGTTTCTTCGTAGTATCTTTGCGTGGCTCAATTAATTTTTTTTTCTCATGTAGTTTAAAGTCAGAGTTTTATAATCAATATTTTGATCAGATATAAAGTAAAATGAACTGCATTTTCAAATATTGATAATGTATGCTTGTATTTGCTGATCTATCCTTCTATTTTACCATTTTGTAGATTAAAGTTAAATGAAAATAATTTCCCAATAGTAACATGATCGATCGGTATAACAAATGCATTTACAATGATACTGTGACTGTAATGGGTATCATGTTACCGATAAATTCTAACAGAGTGAAATAAGCCGTAAGATCGCATACAACAGCATACAAACAAAATATGGATGACTTCTTAAACCATATTTTTCTAATTTTGCAGCTGCACCAGTGTGTACTGATACAGATGTGATGACAGATGCTTCGGTTGCCAAGCCAACATATACTTCTAAAACTGGCTCACCCGAGCAATTGACACCTGGAAAACCTATTACATACTCCCCAACTTCTACACCTGTCAAATTTGAAGTTACATTAACACATAATGAAGATGAGCCTGTGCAGCTAACTACTCTGAAGTTGAAGAACCATGCCAACATTAAAGGGTTTAAAGTGAGACTCTACAATAAGAAGACGAAAGTTGTTGGGTTAACCAGATCACCAGCTGGACCAGTTAAAGAAAATGTGAGCATCAAGTTTGAACAAGCTGACTGTAATAGATTTTCATGCATTTCAGTCTGATTGTTGCTTAAAAGACTCTTTAGGTTCATATATTAGTATAAATATTTTGTCCAATTTTATGATTGCCTAGCAGAGAATGCATATTTGTCTTTCAAGAAATATACGGATAATGCTTGCAAATGACATTGTGTTACCTTTATCACTTTTAGTTCAAAGGCACCCCATATACTGCTACACTAGAAGCATTTTAATCATTGCAATGTACTTTCTGTTACAGTGAGGAGCAAGGTCTGTGCACAATTAATGCACAGGGATTGCGCAACTGAAGCTAAATGTGAACGTTAGAATATTTAACATGCGAATGCTAGTTGGATTAGGCTTTATTATCAAAACAAGGCTCGTCATACTGACAATTGTATCATAAATTGGTTATGTTCCAGTTAGGCATGCTCATTTTATAAAGTTGGCTACTCCGAAATTGATTGACATATGGATCAATTAAAAGTTTCTACATTATGAAAAAGGGAATTTGTATGATGCACATCGGGAATTCTGCACCAGTCAGTCAGCGTTTCCATAAATCATACACAAAAGTAAGACTTGTTATAGGCCAACAATAGAGATTAAATGTCTGTCAAAGAAAAGAGGAGATTTTTTAGCTTGTAAAATGAACATGTGTTAAATATGCACAGGACCTGCGCTTTGGCGGACAAGAAGTATAATGAAACACTATATGTGTTGTAGGAGACAGTTCCCGCTGTCACAGTGTTGACATTCGCTGGAGCACCTAATGTTACCAGAGCTATCATCATACTGGTTCCAGAAAATGTGTCTAAAATGACTACAGATCTTACCATAAAGGCGTGTGTGAAAGCAACAGGTGAAGTTGTCAGAACGCGATTTGCTTACCGTTTGATGCGTCAGTCTTATGACAGGAAACGTGCTATACATGTATATGTTGGTGAAAGAAGCTTGGGGTTGGACTGTGACCCTTGTTGCCTTGCCGGACTATGCTTTTAAGCCAATACATTTATAGTGTTGTACCGTTGTTTTCACTGCTGCTCGACCATGGTCGCCAGGTTGAAATTCAACATAATTTGCTTTTGTTGGAAGAGCAAGATGTCTACAGTTTGAGTAAAAGCTCCACGGCAGTAATGGGTCCTGTTATTTTTTGGTGTTTGTATGCAGCACACAGTTTCTGCTGGTAATCTACTTGTATATTTGATGAATGTTTGTTCAGTATCACCTTTCTTGGATCAATATTGACCCAACGTAACATACAAGTAGAGGAGATTAGAAGCGATAAATGTATTTCCAATGCACTGCATTTCGCTGCCAAAGCTTTATCTGGCTGCACAGTACTAAAATATCTGTTTCGAGCCACGCAATTCCAAAACATTTAGCTTTAATTTTTCTGGTTAACCTCTGCGGGTAAGTACCACACCGCTTGCTTCCACACAAGTCCAAACATTAAGTTTTAATTTTTCTGGTTAGCCTCTGTGGGTAAGTAACACACCGCTTGCTTGCGAGATCCACAGAGATGCTCAAAAAATACAGAAATTCGATCTTTATGGCAGTTGACACCTGACTGGTACTGTAAGAGGTATGCACTTTGAGCAAATATTCTCATGGATCTTCTGCTGCAACAAATCACTGTGCATACCGCTCAAGCACTTTTATGAGTCATAAAACGCCTTTTTTGCCGCCTTTAATAACCAGAGATATGTAACCTCTCAGCGACAACATTCAATGCAGAAGGCTACGACAGTGATATTTGCAGTAGAGAACAACATTAAAAACGATATGTCACTGAAGGAAATACATTGCCTCGACTGTACTTTAATCAAACCTATATACGAATAATATATTAATTAGATATATACAAAATAAAAAATGGACATATGCTGACATGGTTGCCAATCTAAGGTTGCACGATTTTGGTAACATTCATGCACGGAAAAACGTTAGAGCTAATTCCTCTTTTTTTTTCAAATAAAAACAAGTTTAATGTTATACTATGATATATGTTAAAGCTTGGTGAAAGTTTTTTTCAGAATTATTATTTTCTTATCAGGAACAACTATTGGAGGAATCAAAGAACAGACAGGTATGTCAATATGTCCTTTTCAGCTGCGATTAAATCGGAATCTTCTATGAGTTAGAACAAATGACGACAGAAAACGTTCTCGTAGCTAAACAATTTCATGGCCTTTTATTTTCTTTCTTTATGCAAAGTCCATTGCGAGTATATCATATGTTACAAAGGAAAAGGAAGAAATTCAGTTTGAAAGGACGTTTCATTCATATATTAGACACACAGTGAGAGTAATGGGCAGAGAGTAGAGAACTTTTTTTGATTCATAATATGGAGTTATGCTGGACATATGATCTTTTCATATAAAAATATTAGAACCGCGGGATACTAATAAATCTCTTTTCCATTCAGGAACCACGCCCTTCTTTATTTTCACTGGACCAAGTAAGTAAACATTGCATAAAAAATAATACCAAATGTAAGATCAACTACGTTTCGCGTTGGAAATTAAAACGAACTGAAATGATGTAATGTATGGCTTACACTTTATATTGTTTATGGTACAGCAACGTAAAATATATTCTCTGTTGGCATATATTTCATATTGTTTATGATACAACAGCCTAAATGTTTCTAGGAAATCAGTACGGTAAAATGTTTCTAGGTTTATCGCGTTGAATGTTTATTTAAAGATAAAAGGTCATGCTTTATGATAGTTTGTTTATAGTCTTTAATGCCAAGCATTGCTATCCAGTTAAGTTCGATAAAAATGAAAAATGAGTACCATTCTCTGAACATTATGATTCCCAACTTTGCAGCCGCAACAGCAGGAACCACCGGTAAGTTTTCCTCTACAACCACACCATTTGTATCAAAATGTACGGATAGCTTACTTTCATTGTATGCTATCATATAACTGTGTCAACGTTTTGACAAAAGTGCACATGTATATACTTACGTGCATTAATGTCAACATCGGCATTTCACAGATAAAAGATGTGATCGCTGAAAGGAGATAGCAACAACAATTCCCGGTGTATAGGTGCAAATTTTTGCATTGAATGTGATAATAGTGGTAAATTAAGGAATATGATTCGCCATAGACAGTTTTTTTTTGGGGGGGGGGGTGCGGGGCAGAACTATACGGGAGATATGGCACAGTTACTCATGTTTTATATTACTGACCATATGTTTAATTATATATATATATATATATATATATATATATATATATATATATATATATATATATATATATATATTTATTTATTTATTTACATGTGTGTTTATATATGTATAGACAAGTATATACAGTGTTGTCAGTTCCAATTGGTGGCAGTTTGAAAGGGGTTCCACATTATTAACATGTTATAAATATATACCGTCTGGCATTAGTTAAGAATGAGAGTGATCAATGTTGGATCTGTCATTAATCAATCCAACTTTTGAGCTTAATTTGTCACCCACTTTATACGTTCAAGACTTTGTTTTGATTCTATTTCAACTGTAGTCTGTATCACTTAATTTAGATTAATGTTATTAAATAATAATAAAAATGTTTTTCCATTATTCAACCTTCATGTCACCACTGTTCTTCTCTGAAGATTATGTAAAATCCAAGGTTATTCATACTCATACCTATAAGTACCAAGATGTAGTATTACACACGTAAATGAAACCAGTTTTGGTACTAACACTCAAAAATTAAAATGATGTGACCCAGCTATCTAATCATGCATTTTAACTGGAGGTACCTGGTGCCCTCTAAACACTATAAATGTACATATGTGCACATAATCTCTTTATTTATATTCATTGTATGAAAGAATGAACATCAGCTTCACTAGGAGCTATTAGGCAGAGTTGTGATATATATATATATATATATATATATATATATATATATATATATATATATATATATATATATATATATATATATATATATATATATATATACTAACAGCTGACCGTAATGAGTATATTTGACATGATAAAAGTTATTTAAGACAGATGTTCTAATTATGGTGACACAAGTGTGTTTTACTTTATCATTGGCAATTTTGACGTGTTCTTAATATTCTGATATTCCTTCCTTGCAAATGTCAACTCGATGTGCAAATTATTTAGTTGACTCAGTCTACTAAATAATTAATGTATAGATGTATTCAGTTAATTTATTTATTTAAATGTTGTTCTTAATTTTCATTTCTTGTCCATATTACTAGGCCACCTGATTAAACATACGTGTAAAAATTTAAATGTTCTTGACCCTTTCCTTGTCAGAATAACACTGAGTCAAACTGGTAAGATTTCTTCCTTTTGTGCCAGTGTGGATAACATAGCCACTGCAGGGAAAACCATTGTAGAGTCTGCTGCACGTCATCGTGAAAAAAGCTTTAGACAATAACTCCATGCTGTCCTTCACACAAATAAATATTATGTGATTAAAAAACACAGCAAGTTTCTTTAAGATATAACACTCCAAGGCGGTAATATTTACAAAGTGTACTTAAACAACTTAATGAGGCCTCAGTGCTAATATTTCTTACTCTCAGGAGTATGTAAAATGTGTAAAATGTGCGTTTATCACCCATTTAATAATTCCAATAACACACACAAATATTTTTCACTTAAACAGTCACTGTGCCACACTTGACAACCACCCAAAGAGCTGGCTGTCTGGAGAATCAATGGGTATGCGAGAATGGACAATGTATCAACAAAACTCAGGTATATAATTTTCACTTCAAATCCTTTAACCAAACGGCCGATGCTCAAAAGGAAGTGAATTGCCTGTGTGCAATAAACATACATTTCTTGGCTGCGCTTGTTCATTTAATGGGGTCTTTTGAGTTTTGTTTCTCAGGTTGCCTACAACAAAAGTTCTGTATATGTCATCCTTATAGAAAGTATAAAAAATGGAAGACGGTGAAATAAAATAAAAAGCGATTTTTTTGCCTGTGCCATATGCAAAATAACCCGAAGGGTTTTTTACAACGTCCAAGTAACAATAGGGTAACAAACAAGCATTTGGCTTGATGCCAATAGTGCATTGCTAACAGAAACAGAAATCATCTACATAACACACACACACACACACACACACACACACACACATATGTATGTATGTATGTATGTATGTATGTATGTATGTATGTATGTATGGATGGATGGATGTATGTATGTATGTATGTATGTCTAAAGAAAGATACCTACATGTTATACTTACATTGAAATAATGGACTGTCCATAGAGATTTCTGGCTTAAATAGAAGTGGTTTTTTTTCATGAATATCTCAAACATCGCATTTAATTTTGCATCTTATAATGTCCAGGTAGTGAAATGTATTTATTGGCTGCTAAATGATCACGAATAAAGAACTGTGGCAGAAACAATATCAAAGGAAACCGCAGTGCACAGTCAAAAGTGGAGTATAGCGTTATAAGGGCCAGCCCAGTGTGAGAACTAACCCTCGTCTGGGCTCGTTTTAACCCCGAAGATGGCGTGCCAGCGCATTTTTGTCTGAAATTGCAAAAAAGATACAGTTCTATTACCCTCGGCACATAAAGTGACAGAGGGAATAATCGTCCCCTGCCTCGTCTGTCCGTCCGTCTGTAGTACTTCAATTGTATAGTGAGGGACTTGTAGAAGTCTGCTCCTTGCTCTATAGCAGTGATTCAATCACTTAGCTTGTTAATTAGACAATGCTCCAGATTCATAGATATCACAAAAATGAAGTAGGCCTACTTTGCCCTTTTGCTATAAACTCAGCTGACGAACTAGTCAGAAGACCCAAAATAGCGATAGGCCTGCCAATTCTCTTTATTTTTTGCAGAAGTAATAAAATTTGGATTTTGAGTGGTTGGGCCTATACATATTGGAAACACTATAGTCTGTATTAAATGAAGCATATTTCAAAGGTTGAGACGACCGGTTATAAAACCACCAGTTGCCTTTTTTAGGTGACTGCCTGTCTCAAGTCAGGAGTGAAATTTGTTTCTTCACATTGGTATTGGAAGATGACTGTTGATGCTTTGGTAGCTCATGAATCTCTTTGCTGTCATTGTTGGGTTTGATATTTATGAATATGGGTCATGTTTTTCTGCATAAGTGTATCATACGTCCGTCTTGTCGACGTTCCCACGATATCTCAAAAAATATTCGTCGTTGCTGTGCATGTATCAACGTTTTGTCAGAGATGTACCCTATGGTGGACCAGGTTCCTATTGAAAACCAGCTTCCTCCTATTATTTTAAACTTTTTTAATAAAACTTTTAAAGTATTTATGTCGACGCCGTCTGAGTTACAATAATATTTCAAAAAATATTCACCAAAGCCCTGCAAAAGCTTTTGTCACAGAAGAACCTTATGATGAACCAGGTTCCCATTAAAAACAAGCTTCCTCTGATTATGCTAAAGTTTTGCATGAAACTTTTAATGTATTTATTTGAAAGCCGTCTGAATGGCGTCAACCCTGGAGGCGTTACCGCGATATCTCCAAAACAATATTGACCGCTTTACCAAATTTGTAACACAGAGGCATCTTATGATGGACCAGGCTCCTATACAAAACTAGCTTCCTCTTTGTATTTATACACTTTTTATGAAACGTTACAGTAATTATTCAAGGTTGTCTGGGTGGCGCACAGGGGGACGATGTTACCATAATATATCAACAAGGATCCATTTAAACATTTTTTTTGCTTCTCAGATACAAGTGTTTGAAGTTGAAGTGACGACATATCAATACATATCAATAGACCACAACTTTAAAATGACACTGGAGACAATATGATTTCATTGTTCTAAAATATGAGATATGTCTTTTTAATTGCATAATTATACAGCTGCTGCAGATTTGAAGTCCCTATCTTCAAAATCAAATGGCTAAAGCGATACTTACGGTGGATTACGATGATCTTCTGTGTAATTTTTCTATGCACATGGCCACCGTTTAACCGGATGAAATTGTTATTTCAGAATTTAATGTTTGTTAACTTTCAAAAATATATACTTTACCACACTTAAAATCTGAATCTTGCGTTATATGTAACGACATGTGATGTGAAAGTGAGTGCTTACCTAACATATATCTTTACGTCTGAAATAGCTCTGTTTGAGTTTCTATGCCGCGTGTTTAAGTTTGGTTATACGTCTAAGCTTAATTATCTGTGCAACATGACTAAAATGCCGCATGTAACTGTCTATTAAATGCGGCTTAAGAAAGCATCAATATCAAGGCTTCAAAACGACTATTGCACCATATTTCATTTACCTTATTTACGATATCTTTTACGAGTATCCTATATTATCTCTTTTGCAGCTTTGTGACGGAAAGGTTCATTGCTCTGATAAATCTGACGAAGAAGATTATGCTTGTACGTGAGATGACCATCAATCCATAATTTGCCCGATAACATTTTTGCAGAACTGCTATACGGGACAAGTTGCTCATTTTGACCATTCCTGTGGCCTTTGACTGACGATATTGTTGAAACATTGCGCCTTTGCCCAGCAATATCATTCAAGCAGTGTGGCTTTGTGCGGCAATATTGTTAAAGCACTCTACCTTGCCCGACAAAATTGTCAAAGTGATGTGCCTCTGACTTGCAAAACAAGCCCAATTGTTTTTAATGTAAACTATATCAAAGTGATGTTTCCTTAAACTATTTCACATTTATATTTAAACTTAGTCATTTCACTTTTTTATCCTTTGATTAAGACAATCAAAGCTTCATTTGACCTGGGCATATTGTGATTAGCGAACGCCAATGAAAACTGTTTACTAGGGAAACAATGTGAAATATGTCAGCTAAAATTCTAATTACGGATATTTGTTCCATTGAAAAGTGTTATCAGTAAAATATTACAGTGGACAAAGGCTCTATTTAGTAGGTTTTCTCAATTATAAGAGACAGCAAATGTTGAAAATGACTTGAAAGTATTTATTTTTAAAACGGTATCATTCAGCCAAAACTTTAAAATGTCGTTATGTTCATTATTTAGAAAACCACATGGGCCTCACTACGTGCAATTATTCACATGTATATTGCGGTTATCATGTTCAGTTGTGACATTTCAATTTGATGAACTTGCACATGTATCTTCAGGTAATGTGACCACAACCGTCGTCCTGACTACAACTACACAACCAGGTCAGTTTACTAGCCGGTTTGCATGTACAGGAATATATATTAGGAATATTTTCATGATGTGTGCAGTGGTCAGTCAAACATGCTGTAGAAAAATGTGAAAGTGGTCATGCTCAACATATAGGAAAGAGTGGATCATCCCTTGGGTATATTGTGAATTTTCTGGATACAGATGAACATATTGAATTTTGTTTATACTAAAAAAGGTCATACTAACCAAAATACCGACCAATCACCAGAGCTGGAATATTTATTACTTTCTTTACAAACTCGGAAACGGGACTGACCCCTACATTATTACACCTCGTGTTAAATGTTCAGTCATTATAAATGGAGCGCCCACGTTAAATTCACAGAATCATATTTTTATTCATCAGTGTAGTATCATCTATAAATATCGTATGATATGTGCTATGCAGGCAACTGGAACCCGTGGTCCCCGTGGAATGATTGTTCTGCAACGTGCGGTGAGGGTACTCAGGCCAGAAAGAGGTGAGCTGAGTAACTGGTTAGTTCACGTATGTAATCCATACAATTGCAAAGAATTACAATGGCAAACGAATGCGAAATATCATGGGTACACCCAACGGGCCCACGTTTAGCAATGAGTGCCTGCTCCCGGCGCCAACTTTCATTCTTGTTGGCTAGAGTAACACTGAATCAACAGTTTTCTTCGAGACAGGTTGTAAGCGCTCAACCATGCAACAAGAAGGGAACCTGTCGACCTAGAACACATTGTTTTCGTCTTTGCCTGCTCCAGGCGCCAACTTTCATTCTTGTTGGCTAGAGTAACACTGAATCAACAGTTTTCTTCGAGACAGGTTGTAAGCGCTCAACCATGCAACAAGAAGGGAACCTGTCGACCTAGAACACATTGTTTTCGTGTTTACCTACGTTTCCCCGACAAATGTTTTTACATATTTTTTTTTCAAAAACCGCCGAACAACATGACATTCTGGGTTGCAGAGTGATGAGTCTGGGCAGAGTTACTGGAAGGAAGCACTCAAAGTGGGCGATTTCTTTCAAATTTTTCGTCGCACGAGAACACAACTGCAAAATCTGATATTTTTGTCATATCCAGATTTTGTGTGTATTATGTACGTATCTGCCAGTTGTATAAACAGATCACTTATCATCTCTTTGCAGTAAACGTCTGTGTAGCAGTGCAACAAAATCCATAGCTCTGCGATGTGTAAAATTAATGTGTATTATTTTGATGTCTATTTTTACAGCAAACAAGCATTGATAGTAATTGAAGAAGTAAAATAGAGATCTCAGTTTTATTAACGTGCCACCTTTGTCTGGTCTAAATAATTTGAATCATCACTGCCAAGCCCAGTTTTCATAGTGTGTGGAAAAAGTCCAGTTATGTATTTGGTTGCTTAATCTGTTAATTTGTCTGAGTATAATCCAAAAAACCAGAAACTGGGTTCTTTTTCGAAATTTCTGCTGCTGCGCTCGCAATTAATACAGGCACATAAGATGGGCTTAGCAAATTTTGAATGCCAATTCGTAAATAACACAAATACAGTATTCAAAGTTGCATGAATGTTGGCAACAGTCGTGTGCACTCGAAAGACGCACGAAGTATTTATTATTTCAAGTCAACAACATAGATATACTTTCTCTTGGGATTCCAAATACGTCCATTGGCTTCTGGTAAGCTACCGCAATATTTTGTCCTTGTTGTTACAATAAGCAGTACATGTACACATTTGTATACATATTATAATAGCGTATTTGTACAAGTACATAACTCTTCTATCAAAAGATATATGTCAGGATATCACTCACAAGCACACGTAGGTCCGATAATGGAGCAGATTGTTTCCATTGCTTTATTTCGTATGCAACTTACTTGATTGCTTGACATTTGCACCCAGTTATATATGTTATTTTGGGAGTGCTGTCAGTATATATCTTCCTTCCTTTGAATTTGCACACAATACATGGTATAGTACCCTAAAAGCTTTAAGCAAGGGATAAGTATGTATTGGTGACTATCAGTGTACGGAAAATTAGAGAAAAACCATGTAGGACTACAAGCCTTATGTGGGGTTTACGTCTGAATCGGCATATAAACATTTGGGGCTGTTTCAAGTAGTAGTCTTTTAACGTCATTTTGTTCACCTTCATAAGAATAATTGCTACACAGCCAATCAGAACAGCGATATTTCGTTCTACAGTAGCCAATACGTACTCCCATTGGTCGCATAGATTTCAGTTTTCACATTATGTTGGTTTTCGTCAATAAAACTATATGATGTACCGTTTGTTTAAACTTTCAAATAGGCAAAAGAGCAAGGTAAACCGTGTAAAGTATTGTTTTGCTGATAAATTCTTAGCTGAAGCTAAAGTGTTACCGTTATTTCCATCCAAACACCCAGGCAGGCCTATGCGGGGTAACTCCACCTGTGAGCCTTGCCGGGTACTGATATCGGATATTTTATAATTCGCGTGACACTGACAAGAATATTTGATACTGCAGGAACTATTGTCAACAACGCATGAATCAAAAGGTGGACATTTTATTATTGCAAAATAGTACTTTGCCATCAGCATGCTAAATGCTATATACGATCACAGTTTTTGGAACAATACAATTTACTAGTCATTGTACCTGCATTCCGTGTCGTAATTTCAATTTCATGCTTATTGATCTTATAAAAGTGATTGAATCACATTACACAGTGTCTGTCTATACCAAAAACATACTTTTTATTACAAATTCGCATCAGATAAAAAACTAAGCTACGTTTTAACTCAATATTGATATTACATGACTTTCAATTTGATAAATAGAAATTCATGTCAAAATTTGTGGCATTGTATCATCGGTACCCCGCATCTTAAACCTGTTGCTATCTGGTAAAGTAATTGATGACTAAATATTCCGTTCACTCATAATACCACATGATGGTGGCCGGGTAAATCAGAGCTACATCCCTAAAGTGCATCTGCATACGTAATACCAAAAGTGATTTGTTTTAGCCCAGCTGACTTGTCGGTCAGCTGAGGCTATAGGATGGTGTCGTCCTTTGCCCACCATCTGCAATTAGATTCACTTCAAACTTGGTAGGAATGTACCTGGGGGAAAAATTATAAAGTTTATGTAAATGGCCGTAAGTGGTTTTTCAACTTTGTGTGTGTTTTTGCTATTCTTGTCTTCTCCAATACTATTCCCTGATAATGCCGAAGCTTGAAAATGTACCTTGTAGTAGGGGCATACAAAGTTGTTCACAAAACTGGTGATGCTTCAGGACTCCTATTTAAAGATTTTTATTTCAATTCGGGTACTTAGAGGTTAATGCACACAATCTCTTTTTATTACTAGATAATTCAGTGGGGATTGCAGTGGTAATTCACATTTTATATTTTTCTCCAGCCACATTTACTTGAAACATCGTGGGGTATACCTTGGGTAGGTCCATACTGAGTTTCCTCAAATGGTCACCCTACAGTGGATATTTAGATTTTCTGTGATTTTGTGTTCATGCTTAGGCATAATCTATAAAATTCGTCTTTTCCTAAACCACTTGGCCAATTGCTTTGATATAGTAAAAGCACATTGTTTGCGACCATTAGCTCTTAATTTATGCGCAGAGTGGCGCTGTGATTTTTTTTTCGAATTTGTACAAAATTTTTGTGCATGTCTCCTAAATCGGCTCCTTTTTCAAAACTGATTATTGGCATCTTTCATACTTAGTTATAATGCATCTGGGCTGAATCTCCACTACATTTGTTCTTTACACCGTGCTGCATGCATTTCCTGACTTTTTAAGTGAATTATAAAAAATTAGAAAATATTCGTAACGGTACATGTACATGTTAGCATTGTTACTATAGGGATAGAGGTAAACCTAATATTGGCTCATCTTTTGGTTATGGTGGATCTTAGTAATGATAACATTTTAAAATGATAAAGAGTACGCATGGGGTTCATATTAGTGTTTCTAATTTTGACCTTGATTGACCTTGAAAGGTCTTGTTGATATATTGGCTTATATCTTGGTAATGTTGGATCCAAAACCCTCGTTTACTAGGAAAAAGTAATAAGAAAATACCCATGGGTTTTTCGGTGTCCTCAGTTTTGACCTAAACTGGCTGAGAGTCAAACTGATATATTGGCTTATATCATGGTAAAGTTGAACCGGTCGCTTTCAATTAAAAATGTGACTCCAGACAGTTTTGAGTGAAGACTTTGATATTACAAACAGCGTTACTGGTCTTAAAGAAAAGTTACCTTGATATTCCTCCGGAGGTCATAGTACCATGTCAGTATTTGCATCCTATGTGAGCTGAGCACAGGATTGTCACAATATTTTTCTGTAGAATTAAACGTCGTAGCTACGTTTACAAGGTAGGACTGTTTATCTATTATTGACTTATTTTGCTTCATGTTTGATGTGATGAAAATTATATTAAATGGGATTGAATAGTCATGTTTGCTATTAATTTTTCAGAACTTGCACTAAACCAGGCCAGTGTCCAGGCAAGGACAGCGAGACACAGAAATGTGAAACCAAAAAATGCGTCTGTGTCTTTGGCATGGCAGAATTAGTTAAGCAATTTGGAAGCAATGCTGACCCCAATGCAGTTACCCCGTATATTGAGAAAGATGGAATACCTGGTCGAACTGCTGACTCAGAGGATGTAAAACTGAAAGACTACATCCCTTCTGGTGTTACAGTCATTGGGGAGTGTAATAACTGGTAAATACATGTACATCCTATAATGTGAAGATAATATAGCTATATTACATCAATGATTAACCCATTGATATATGCAGCCAACTTAAATCAAGTGGAACACCTTTTTCGAAAGAAGCCAGGCAAATCATACGCAAGGGTTTACACTGAAAGCCGTTGCGACGGTCGCATGCATCCAGTCATATGCTTCTCCTGGTGGCCACAAAAAATCATTTATATAATTCCATACCCTTTTCGCAAAGATTTTGACGATATCCACATGTATATCTCTGAATCGGTTTATAGGAAGAGGTAGAGAGGAATGGAATACATACTTTTCTTGATCGGCATAAAGTAACCATTTATACGACGTTTGAAAAGTGAACTTAACTCATTAAACATCGGTGTCTCTTTCGATATCTATATGTCTGTCTGTTTGTCCCTCCGTCAGTTTGCTAGTTCCCCCTCTCAACAACCTGTACATCTATCTGTCTCTCAGTCTGTCTTTATTTTTCGCTTGTTTGACAAGATGTAACGCACAGCCTGTATTTTTCAGCACTTGCGATCATTATCTGAGAATGAAATGTACTCAGGAAGCCTGCAAACGTAAGTTCGTTAATCTTGTATCTACCAGCTTTAAATTCTTAATTTTGTACAAAACGTACATAGAATAAGACACTTGTCTTAAATTCATACATGTGTTGGATTATAGGGTGGTATTTAATATTTTTAATCATGTTGTCGGTGTGAACATGAATGCTACATCAGTGGACTGCCAGGCAATTGCAGTCACATTGCCTGCACGGTCTGCTTCTGTGAACCCGATACCAAAGATGTGGACAATGTATGTAACATTGGACACCAATTCTCATATCACTAATTCTTGGTCCTTGACACATACAAGCTGTATTGGGTATCAGATGCCTTATTGAAAAATGTACATCGTCAGGATGGGTACACTAGAGCTATCACTACCTTTCATATTTGTCATTCTGAAATGGAGATAACAGTTACAAAGATTCCTGACTTGAAAGAAGACAAGAAACTTTTGCATCTGCAGCTTATAAGAAATTATTGGTGAAGTGACTCATAAAAGAAAACCAAGTGGGCATTGTATATTGTATATAGCACCCATAAACATTGCGACAACCACGCATGTGCTCGTCTCCACACTGACCCTGCTGACTGACACTCTCCAATATGCGTTACATTGAAACATTACTCTCATCAGGTATTTTATGGTACCATGTCAGGGATGACACACTCGTGGACCCCAAAAAATTTACATCAGAGAATTTATCTACTTTTTGTTCATTAATAACAAGCAAAATAGGAATATCTGTATTAATCTTCGTATGATTAGCGAGGATCCAGTACTCCCAATGTGGTCTTTTACATGATTCTAAAACCGAAACAAGCAAAAAATGCAGAGTTTTTTAATCGCTTTGTTCCAGATGTCTTCATGTCAACACCACATGAATCCCAACCTATTTGGTTAATTGTGTTGTCAGTGGCATCTCATATGTCGACCCCCCTTCACATCAAAATATCACATCAAAATCCATCTGGGGGACACGTTTAAATTGTTTCAGTATCTTTTTGCACTGCGTAAAACAAGAGAGGATATTAATTTACACACACACACACACACACACACACACACACACACACACACACACACACACACACACACACACACACACACATATATATATATATGTATATATATATATATATATCACTTTATACTGACGGACGTATAACCAAATATGTTTTAGTTATTTCATTTAAACATATTGTTTTAAATGCTACATTTCTATTTGATTATCACAGGTGATTGCTCGTGGTTAGCGTGGGGATCATGGACCAAATGTGATAAACCATGTGACGGTGGCACGCGTGTGAGACAAAGAGGCTTCACACCCGCAGATGTTGGAGGAAAACCGTGTCCTAATCCTAAGGAAGATAAAGAAGTGGAAAGTTGCAATACCGACGCATGTCCACGTATGCTCCTTTTATGTTGTGGATTGCGTCAAATTGATTAAAAGTTCTACTTTTTGCGAAAACTGCATAATGTTCAACTCTTTGTAGGGATTATGGAAATATGATTTAAAACAAAAGTTGTTGAATAGAAATCAGTCAAATAGCAGGATAAAATAATTTATTGTTAGACTCATCAGAATTGAAGCGCAGTTCGGTTCTAGCACGTGTGGAAACAAGAGTACCATAAACACGAGTTGGTGTACTGTGATATTGATTGTGCTGCAAACTGACGCTCAAGAAAGCATATTGGACAGGCGCAGATTATCCTTTGGCTGCCTCATCATACTCCGATGAGTTACAATAGAACCATCAAGGCAACAATGTTGCTTCTGTTGGTGCGCAGTTGTTATAAAGGTATTTTAAACAAAAACTATTGAGAACTATGTGACAAAGTCCTTCGTCAAATCGTCTGAAAACAGATGCATCTATTGACATTGTGCTGGTTTATCATACCTGGCATTCATGTAAATTCCTGCATTAACATTAATGTCTTTTTTCTACTATTTTAAAGCAAACTGGACCCCATGGGGAGCTTGGGGGCCGTGCTCAGCAGACTGCAATGGTGGATACAAGGAGAGATCCAGGAATTGCACCAACCCACCTCCTGCAAACGCAGCCCAAAAATGTGCTGGCAACGCCACAGAAACTGAGGAGTGTAACACTCACACTTGTACAAGTAAGACATGTTTTAGGTCTCTTTTACCAACATTTGATAAAAGCAACTGAATTTAATATCATATTATTGACACGAAATTGTTTTATACTACTATTTGGTCTTTCATACGGTGGAGCAAAGGTCCGAGAATAATGATATTGGAATTATTTTCCTCCACTCTTGCTTACATCAATTATAAAAGCATGGTTATATGCAAGTATTATCACCACGAAAAAGCAGTAATAGTTGTATTATATTAATCCCATAGTTTATATATTTTAATTAAAGTACTATGATGTTTTTGTATTGGGACTTCATAAGAAGTTAAAATTTTCACAAGTCTGATATTCGGGAATGGGGTCTACTCGGGAAAATTCAGGAATATGTCCGTGTGTGCATATGTGTGTTTTGTAATAAAATACTATTTCTTGTTTCGTTTTCCAATAAACCAACCATTAAGTATTTAAAGACGTTATCAAAATACTTCAAGATATCATTAGTTCGACTTCAACATTTCGTGAACATTACGTTCAGATCTGTTACTTTTCATCCATTTAATCGTATGATAAAGTTCGTTTTAACATATCGTCAAATGTGTTTTTTCGTATGATAAATCAACAATGTGGTAAAATATATTCCATTTGGGTATGTGGCTGAAAACATTTAATGATATGAGCAAAATAAAGTAAGTTCATACATGTGAAGAAGTGATAAGAAATGAAAAGAAAACACACGCACACACAAACTACCCCTTGCTGAGACGTCTTCTTGTCCGTCACTGTGTCATGTACCAGATGGTGCCTGATTAGACGCCTTGCTACTCGGTCAATTGCTTTCATATTACCCATAAGGCCACCTTGTCCTTGTGTTGTCAATCCGATGGCGCTGAAATTTTCCCAATTTTTATGATTTTTGGTGTGTGTGATAAGGCTATTTTTGACATTTCACTAACAACACTGGAACAGAATTGTTTGCGATTTGATCAGAATTTAATCTGACCAGTGATCATAAAAATTTGTGAAAAAAGTAGGGATGTGTTAACTTTTGAGGAAGTTATGGATAATAAAACTCCGGACCTGTGTGTTGTAAGTGAGACTACTGTTCCATGTGCAGAGCATCAATAAAATGTGTGTTTTCCAATATTGTAAAAAATGTTGAATTTCAATGCCTTGCTTTCACACATAGATTTACCCCAAGTGAAGCTTCACAAAATTTGTAAAGATGATGACGATAATACAATAATTGTGCATCCTCTGATAAGTGATGCAGATAAAGTGTGTGCTAGATTTTTAAATTTTGTTTCGTTTTTGTCTTTCTTTTGCTATCCAGTGTTTCTTTTTAATTATTATTTTTTTCTGACTAAGCATATCTGACATATTGGCTCATATCTTCGTACTGGCGGAACCTAGGCCCATGGTTACTAATAAACATTGGTAGAAAAATACATTTGCACATATGAGGTTTCTTTGGGAAAATCAATTTTGAAACTGAGTGACTCATAAAAAATAAATAGAAATACTTTTGGATGTCTTAAATTCGAACTACGGGTATGTACATAAAATTTGTTTTTTAAAGATATATTTTAATGTATTCAAGTTATTAATTCTGTGAAAGATACCTATTATTATACTTAAGATGTTTTAATTCATGACAAGATGTCTTTAATTCTTTCCAGGAATTCTTGAACACATTTCAAAATAGCGTAAATTCAATGTAAGATATTTTTCAATGACATTAACGTTTGAAGAGACACATTGTTTTTACTTGAACACACATGTCATTTATAATTTCTGTTTACAAAATGCTATCTGCACCCTAGACTGCTAAGCTATTCAGAAACCCTGAACTCAAGTCCACCATACATATTAACAAGCCAGTCAATGTGCGACAAATCTTTGAAGTTTTAATAAGAGATATGTCAGTTGACATCAGCTGTAAGAAGAAGTGGGATTGGTCGGGTGGGATTCTGTGTTGGTCAAGAGGTAAGTGTACTAACTAATACTGATAATACTCCAAATATTTGGTATTAGCTACATAACATTACCTCTCAACCACCTTTAGCCGATATACAATCGGAAAGGCAGTTGGTGTAAAATCCCTGGCACTCTGATCTCATTTGACTGCCAGGACCAGCAGCTTGTGGGTAACTGTCAGACCATGTAAGGAGGATATGTTAGAAGGAAAAACCTCAAAACAACATGTAGTTGATGCCGCTGACAGTAGAATCCAGCCAAAACTGGAAAATCTCTTGACCGACCAGCATGGGACCGCACTAGACACCAAAATGAATGCTTGCTAACATGACAACTGTCCACCTTGTGGCAAAGTGGTATCAGTTTCAGCTTAATCAAGCATGGAGATCTCTACAGGACCTAGTCGCAAAACTTAAGAAATATGACGCTTCTTGGCCTGCATCAAATCTAAACCACAACAGCGCAATATCTTGGAAAATGGTGGCTGCTCTGATGGGATATGGATGGCCTAACAAACAAGTATCAGAACCTAAGCAAAGGAGCCTGTTATGCCTGTAAAGGGGTACATGCAATCCTCTAGCACTATCATGTCATGCAAGTAGTACTCAGCCCAAGTTGTAGACAATCACCAGCGGCAGGTCTGCAAAATGTCAACAACCACAGCATTCTACAGGGCATGGCATGAGGCATTGAAGGCTCATACCACATAAGCTCTGGCTGAGACAAGCTGCAAGGCACCTGCCTTTACAGCGAGATCTGGTGGGCTTTAAAGTTGTCTTTTTAACCCACGGAATCTTGTTTCTGCAAACTTGATCCTTTCCCAGGTTACTCAGTAGCAGAAGAAGGGCAGACCTCCATCCTCTGAGGTCATTTGTGTGGGAAAGTTACCTGCACGAGCTCTCACTGGGCACAGTACTCTGTCCTCGAGAGGAAGAGCAGCACCCATAGCACAGAGGGTAAAACCCGAAAAGGCCATAGCCAGATCTTGAACCACTTGGTTCTTTGCAAGGAAACCCAAGTGAGGCCTCTGGGTCATGCGTGAGTGGTCAGGTGACCATTGGAGTTGGGGTTATGAGCCAGAGCATGGATCTTCCTTCCCCTAACCCCAGAAGCAAGTGGTAATAAAAAACAAGTTCCCCACAACCAGTACTTGAGGGAAATTCGCTAAGGGTCCTCAAGGCACTTAAATAACCCCTACTTCAATGTGACTAAACTCTGCAGTAGGTCCCGCCTGGGCAGGACCTGTCGCTTTGCTGGCCTGTCAGTGTAGGAGGACACAATGAGCACTGACAGATAAGGATCACTCTCAATACCAACAACTAGGACGTTGGCAAGGGTTGAAGAGATGGCTGATCAGAAACCCTCCACTGTTCTTGAGCTCTTGTCTCAAACTTCCCACTGATACAAGAAGTCGGCGATGTCCGCAATGCATAGAGACCAAGGGCCAATTCCATTACTGGCATACCAGTCAGAAAACACATTCCACCAAGCTGAGTTAACAGTTAGAGAAGACGATCAAAGCCTCCTTCTGGCACTTTTATCTTGCAACCAATTCAAAGAAGCCTCTGTTATGGATGTGCTGTGAGATAACCACCATGTCCATGGGAGCAAAGGTTGAACCCTCTGCAGAACCTATGGTCACTGGCTCTCTGTACCTGTCAAAGCACAAACAGCATGTGCAGAGAGCTCTAAACCTTAGTTGCGATGTGCTGATGGAAACAAGTCCAACAACAAAAGTTCATCCTCACCCAGTGTCCAGGTCGGAAAGCTCCAGACTCACAAGGGGGGTGGTAATACCCAAGGCCTCGTCCAACAATGCATTTGTCTGAGAGCAATGGAGCAGCCACCTGTGACAGCAGATCGGTCACCATGCCTGGCATAGGGGTAGCAAGCACCTCTGCGGAAGTAGTTGCTGCCACAGATGCCACATTGACCGGATTGTCCTATGAAAGACAGACAAGGGAGGCTCATATGCCCAGATCTTGGTCAACTGCAAAATCTACTGGCTGGAGGGATATGGCTCAGTCTCAAAGACGCCACTATCCATAACCTGGGCTGCCTTTGACTGAGAAGTCTGCAGGCATGAGGGTTCCGGAGGGAGTTCACAGAACTCCTGGCCCTCGTGTCCATGTGAGAGCTGGCTCAAAGCAGAAGCAGGGAGCTGCTTCACTGACAGAGTCTCATCATGCAACCGCTGATCCTCCCAGAGCTTGAGTTCTGCCTGCCACTTCAGAGAGCGAGGCATGGTATATGGCTTAAATGTGGGAACAAGCAAGATCCCCAGTAAAGCCACCTGAGATGTAGAAAGGACTGCCAGTACTGTTGTTTTGAGGGAATAGAAGGTCCCACCTGGACTGTAGGTGCCAACATTGCCGGGGCCAAAGACCCACTGATTGTAGAAGGCACCCCAACTGGTCTGGGTATCTTCCTCCTACTTCGCCTTTCTCTATGCTTAGGGTCAGAGCTCTGGGACCCTGGAGGTTGGGACATATGCATAGGCACTTGTGCTTTGACCATCACTCAGTATTTATGATCTAAGCACTTGGGCTGACTGGGGTTCTGGCTTTCTATACTTCTCGGACTTATGGTCCAAGTGCTCAGACCCAAGTGCTCAGACTGGTGGAAGTTCCGGAATATCTGGGCAAGAAACCACAGGTTTCGACTCAGGATGCACCGGTTTTCATGACTGCTGCTTGTCCAAGCACTGAAACCCAGAGGACTGAGATCTCAACAGCTGCAATCTGGTCTTGGCTGGCTGCTTTGGCACAGAGTTGGAAGAAGAAACAGCCTGCTGAGAGGGGGGCAAGCAATGCATGTAACATCTCAGCCTGCATCTTTATGCTCTGTGGCATAGATTCCAAAGCAAGGGCAACCATTGATTGGATCAATGCCAAGAGCAGAAGTGGCAGTCGTTTTCGGCAAAGTTGGTTGCACAGGATCCCCATGTGGTGATCTCTTGCTTCCAAACTTGTGACTCTGACGTCTCTTCACTTTCACCCAAGGAGTATCAGTTGTAGAAACATCAATTATCTGGGATGATCCAAAGTAAGTCTACATTCTTTCCTATCAGCCACACTAGACTGCAGACGAACCAAAGTAAATCTATGCTTTTTCTCATGGAGGGTCTGTGGTGAAGACTCAATGCAGCCCAATATCTCAGCTTTGTGTTTGGCAGCTGCAACATGCGGCCAAAGCCTCTCACGATCAGACTCACGGAGCACCCATTGGCTTCTTCCCAATCCTGACAGTATCTGCAAGTGCGGTTGCGAGAACAAACTTGACCCAACTGCAGTCAACAACCATAGCAGTGTGGATGGTCATCCCAAGCTGCCGTGTAGTGGTTCCATAAATCCATCTTTTATCCATGATCTAACAAGGACGAGGATGCAGACAAAGCGGTCACTGGATCAACACCTATGGAGTGCTTCCAAAAGGAAGCAATAGCCTGATGTGCACTGCTTTCCCTTTCTCTGTAATCTGTTTGCCAAGACGCCATCTTGAAAATTTAATTACGTAGCCAAACAACCAAACTTAATATTTCAGTGGTATTCTCCCAAGATCCCTGAACTACTGAGAAAACATTTTCTGCAGATTAGGGCGTGCGTAAAGCACTAATGCAGTGAGTGTGAACAAAAGTTCACGGAGCTTCAACTTGAACAGGCAAGCCAGTAATGGCGCCCAAAGAGGAAAGACGATATGGGGAGCATGAGCACCATCAGTTCCACAAGAACCGACAGATGGCGCCACGTGGCCGTCAGATTTTTAAATCAAGCGAGTCAGACCTCAACTCGATTCATGAGTGTTGGAGCCAGACGCACAGGTCTAGGCAAATGGTGGTAAAGAGGTAACGTTACGTAACGAATCGGAATATTTTACGACAGATCATTCAATCATGTCAGCTGTTTTCAACATGCTAATATTTTTAGGTATGAAAGGAAATTATAGTAGACAAGTGGATCACAACTGCAACATGTGATACTTTTTTGTTTCATAATCACCTCGGTATACATGAAAACTTATTACAAGTTTTGTTTCAGCAAAATGCGAAAAGGGCAAAGTTTGGGTAACGGACTGTGATAAACGTCCTGCATGCCCAGCAACTTGCAAGGACTTGTCTGACAACACAAGATGCGTGAAGCCGCAGGCATGCCAACACGCATGTCGATGTCCGGTCGGTCAGGTTACGGATGACACTGGCACATGTGTAGACGAAACAGAGTGTAAATGTGTCGATGAAAATGGTGTGACATATATGCCAAATCAGGAGTTTGTCAAGGATAACGGTTGCAAAAAATGGTAAGCTCTAAGAGTTCAACTCGGATAAAGTACAAAATTTGCATCTTTTTCTCTTTCTAGTTGCCATTAGAGTAGATTAGGTTCCATAAATTATTCCGTACACATCGATTTCAGGAGAACCGCCTTGGGCTTTTTTGAAAAACAGGTGACCTGCACCTTTTAAAATTCCCCCCCCCCACCACACACACACACACACACACACACACACACACACACACACACGACATTGAGGAACTAATTTGTCCCACACCAGGAACATAGGCTTGCACCTTATCCTTCTGTGTGTCTTTCCATCCGCCCTTCCGACAAAGCTTGTCCGGGCCACATTTCCTGTACCGCTACACCTAACAAATTTGGTGTGTGGACGCCTCATAGGATAAGGAGTTCGTCGTGCTTCAGAATTGTGTCCCTGTCACATTGACGTTAACATTTGAACCCCAACAGGTTTGAACTTTTCCGGGCCCTATTTCCTTTATCGAAACGTTTACAGAAAAAGGGTGGTTTTCTTCTGCGTCGGCTCTGTGCCGATCCGATACGTCAATGGTCGTATCTGCGTTAACAGTGAAACAGTACAGTAGAAATCCAACCATCAAAACTCATTGCGTTTTGTCTCCCTTTCTGCTTGCGTTTTTGGATGTGATGGCATCAGTTTATTTGATTTTCAATGCTTGAGATCCGAATTCGCATCAGTCGTCATAATAACCATTAAATGTAACACATTTCCTGTTATTTTCACAAATGAAGGGCCATAAAAAAGAGCATTGCCACTAAAGGTGGTTTCTACTGGAGCCGATCTGCTGAGATAATATTTGCCCTTCGGTGTCCGTGTTTGTACCGATAAGGAAAAAGGTAAAACTCAGTGAGATCCGTTTTTGACTGCGTTTTGCTATCCGTTTATCTTAGCAATTCAGGTTTAATTCTATAGATATGAGACAATTTTAGTGGCAGTGAACTCTCTTATGGGTCTTTATTTATGAAAATGATATAACATAATATTATGTAACATTCAATGGTTATTATGACGACTGATGCAAATTCGAATCCCAATCGTTGAAAATCAAAGAAACAGGATGCCATAGCATCCGAAAACGCAAGCAGAAACGGAGTCAAAAACGCAATGAGCTTTGATGGTTTGATTTTTACTGTTTCATTATTAACGCAAACGCAACCGTTACCGCAACGGATCGGGTCCGGTGGGAAACCTGAAATTGTCTAATATTTACAAAGTTAAACCTGAATTGCTTGGAATAATGGATACCAAAACGCACTGAAAAACGGATTCAGTGTGTTTTACCCTTTTCCCAATCACATATAAAAACGGATAGCCAAGCGCGACCATTCACGCAACGGGTCGGATCGGACGCAGTGGAAAACCGCCTGAAAAAAGCAAAATTGATATCCTGGGGGGGGGGGGGGGGGCAGATATTATACATTGCTTTGCAATACTTGATTTTGCTTTGTTTTTTGTTTTTTCTTGGACTTGTTTGTCAGAAGCTTACAAGTACTTTCTTATCAAATGCAAGCGACAACATGTTCAGGGGATAAATATTTTCTCATTGTTAGTTTGAGACAGATAACACTTACAGTGGTCCAATGTGCTACACCATTTTGCAATTAAGGCAGATCATTTGACAATCCAAATTTTGAATGTTACGTGACGTTTTTGTGATTTGCAACAATTTGGAGCACAGTTTGATATCACTTCCAATATAGTGTTTGCTAATTTTCATGTATGACAGCATTCCATCCAACTATCTATTTAAAACAGGCCGGACAATAAACAAGCTTCTTTCGTTGAATGGAATGACACTATTTCCTAGTAACACAAAACCCGCATATTTCAATAGTGCACCTGTTACATTCATCCATTATGTTTTGTTTTAAATTTGCCTTTGCGATATATGACATCACATTCTTGTAATATACAATATTATAAAACGATTAGGCTCTTTCCTAACTAACAAAAATAACAATGCCACCGTGTTTGATACATTTAAATGGCACCATTTCGCCAAAAAAGAAAGAGAGAAAGAAAGAAAGAAAGAAAGAAAGAAAGAAAGAAAGAAAGAAAGAAAGAAAGAAAGAAAGAAAGAAAGAAAGAAAGAAAGAAAGAAAGAAAGAAAGAAAGAAAGAAAGAAAGAAAGAAAGAAAGAAAGAAAGAAAGAAAGAAAATTTTTTTAGCTGTCCGTTGCATTGCTTCACATATCTTATAGAAATATGGTGCACTTAAAATCTCGACAAACTGAACCTTAGAGACTGTTGAAACAGGGCTATCTCCAGATCACATTAGATTTTGTTGACGTTGATATTCTTTCAAAGTTAAGGGATTATGCCGTTTACTTTGAAGGAGAAAGTCTGTATGCTTTCGCTTGCTATTAATTCACGTCCACTAAGCTACAAATTAAATACATGGAAAACAAAATCTTATGCGTGGGCCATTCTCTAAGATCAAAAGATACGGGTAAATCGATTTTCCTTGAATGTTAATTTTAACAGTTTGGCAGCTTAGCTTTTAACATTCACAGCTTCAAGAGCATTGAAGTTTGCTTAATTCGACTTTCGTTATCCTTTTCATTCAGCAAATGCGAGCGTGGAAAGATAGCCTGCACACCTAAGGACTGTAATGGTATGGATTTAAACATGTTTGTTAAAGCTCAAATTGTTTGCCATCTTCTTTTAAGTCAATGACATAAATGGATGCTTGCATACTGTTTCACTTGTCCGTAATAATATAGAATTGTTGGGGTTTTATACGTTTTTTGCCAGGACGGAAAGCATACTTATAGTTCCATTTTGTTAATAATCAAATTTTCTGAGGATCAAACCTTCCTTGAGAAAATAAAACCGTCGATGTTTACGTTTTCAAGAAAATTGTTGATTGTGCAAATCTAAATCTGGCTGGACGTAAAATTTGAACAATAGACTCCGCCCCAGCGGAGGGTGCACACGCAAATTATAACAGAAAATTCGTATAGACGGCAAACTATCTCAGAAACCAAGTTTTCATTGAAATGTAGAAGACGTGGTCAACCTTTACATAGTTGTCAATCACACCATGGAGCACTGCCTTTGAGGTTAGTTAAAGGACTATGAATATTACTTTCTGCAGTCAACTGTACATGGGCGACATGGCAAGCTTGGACGGGCTGTACACATGATTGTGACGGCGGATACAGGCAAAGATACAGGTAAGTTGGTTTCGTTAAACACGTTTAAAGATTAGGTCAACGGCTTTACCCAGTGTGCTGTCTGCGGACCAGATAGAACTGTTGATTAGGGGCATCGAAATAAAACGTACAGCATGAAAGTTGGCAGAGAGGAAAACATTTCCTCTAGGGGAGCTCTTCGCGGTCCCGCAGTACCACTCATCAAGCTGATGACAGGAGGTATATGAACCTAAGAAGCTTCAGCTAACACTGTCATTCAATGCTTGATGAAAGTATAACATAACATCAAGGACAAGAGAAGCGGATCACATTTGTCATCATTGTTCACAGCCGGCGTGAGCGCACAATAGTAATTGTGATTTTGTAACTTCCAGGGAAATAGAAACAGAGGCCTCTGGTACTGGTACACCGTGCGACGTTAAATACAAGGTAGACACCGAGCACTGCAACGAACAAAAATGCAAGAACTGTGTATATGAAGGTAAAAAGTATAATTGGACGGACACTATCAAAGAGGATACTTGTACCATATGGTGAGTACCATTTTGTTAATCATTGGCTATATACTTTAGTTCTAAAGAAGTAAGCAAATAAATTCAAGTATATAATGAGTATCTCTGGTATTGATCACTTTTTAGTGTAACTCAAGTAACAGAGTACAACTGGAACAGATCTAGTGCGTTTTGTGTCACTGATATTGTTGTAAATGTTAGAGAGATAATTGAAAATCAACTGAGGACATTTACTTTCACATTGTATTATTCAGTATCAATGATAAGATCACTTCCGTTTTGCAGCCGCTGTTAATTTGGTGCAGTTGACAACATTTGATAACACAGGACCAGGAAAAAAGCCTTTTGATCTTCCATACAACTTACGCTAGGTATGGTCAGCAACTGTATACTTTTTTTTTACTTTCCAGTATTTGCAAAAAAGGTGAGGTGGACTGCGCTAAGAAGCCTTATAGTAAAGGTAAGTCGTTTAACTTGATTGTCGGTATCACTAGACCCGGGTGTAAACATTGATACATGTACATATGGCTGACCCAAGGAAAGCAGGGATACTTATCGTTGCCAAACGCTATTGTTGCTGTTCCTTTTTCTATCATCTGAATACAGTTTCATATAGAGTGATTGTTAACAGTATACATGTATTTATACAATTATTATATATATATATATATATATACATATATATATATATATATATATATATATATATATATATATATATTAATTTAAACATATATCTTGATTCAGGGTCGTACACTATACGAAAAAGAAAGAACAAGTAGAAAAAGACTTCATCATACCAATAAATAGGCCCAATATATGCGCCCTACTATCAATATGTATAAAGTGTAAGCAATACGTTACCAGTAAGGTAAAAGCAAAGGGTGAGAAAAAAACAAAGAAAAGAAAAAAAAGGGGGGGGGATGCAGGAATACTTGGAGACTTAATAAACAAATCTTCTGGTCTCTGAGATGTACTTTGAACAGCATTCACTATTTCATTGTCATGCTGTTGAAACACACTCGTTTCCATGTAGTATATGAGTACAAAGAATGTCACCAGCGGTTTGAACAATTGAGGGGGCGTAAACTCCCGGTGTCAAAATACAACAAATAGAATGCAACAAATCTTTTCTATGAATTATAAAATTATGGCATTCCAAAATGTTACAATATGTAGTTTCATTGGGTAAAGAACATTGACAAGCTGCGGATTCGATCCCATTAATTTTTTATAGATGCAGCTTCAAACCTGATATATCAAGTCTCAAGCGGGCATTTAAACTATTTAGGGATCTCATACCATAACAATAATAAGTGGAAACATAATCCTCCAATAAAAGAGTATTTTTAGACGAAGCTTAAATTGGTCAACTGCTGTAGACTGTCTCATATCAAGAGGTATATCGTTCCAGAGTTTAATAGTTGATGGGATCAATGACTTGCCAAAACGTTGAGTTGTTAGTTTGATTTGACGGAGGTATCAGCGATTTCCAAGATTATGTTTAGGTTGTTCATCAGTATCAGTATAAGATATCAGATCAGATACATGAGCTGGTGTTAATCTATTGATCATTTTGTAAAGCAAAATCAGTTTGAAGTATTGTCTTTGCTTGGCCAAGGCAGGCTATCCAAATTTCGGTTGGTAGGAGGTAAGGGGGAGTGTGTTTCTTGGCACCAAAGCATATACGTGCTGCATCAAGCTGCATTTTTTCCAGTAACTTTGGCAAGGGCATCTGAATAGTTATCAAAAATGACACAGCCATATTGCAGGATGAGGCGTATCATGGATTCATAAACTCTGGAGGGTGTATTACGCGAGAGTTTGTATTTACGAATGCACAGTAACGATAGGCGGTTTCTAGCCTTTTCAATAATCCGTGTGATAAGAATATCCCATTTCAAGTTATGGGACAGAGTTTAGCCTAAATGGGTATGAATAATGCCTTCCGATATAACAGAATCACCAAGATATAGAGGAGGAAGATAATTTTGTCGCGTTAAGTGGAAACAAGGAGAGCTAGAGATTCAATAGCGTTAAAGGCTGACTTTCCACTGCTTTTTCTAAATGGAAAGTGTTCCAAGGTCAGTATTTAAACGCTGTGCAGAAATAAGGGGATCACATATTATCTCTAGAAATCCTGTGTCATATGCAAAGAGTTTCATATCGCAAATAATATTTCCAGAAATGTAATTGATAAAAAGTAGGAAAAGCAGGGGCCCAAGGATAGAACCTTGAGGGATCCCTGCTTCAATAGGAAGCAAAGAAAACACTGCACGTTAACGGTTACACGTTGGAAGCGGTTAGATAAATAACTAAATAAGGCTAAGACAGGACCGTCTATACCAAGTTGTTTTAGTTTAAAGATGATACCTTCATGTCACACACGGCCAAAGGCCTTGCTTATGTCTAAAATAGTATCTTGTCTTTGTTGAGTTCGGTTCAAAAACATCTTTTTTGTCCATAAAAAAAAAGAGGATTCGAGTGAATCAATTAATCAACCGAGCCACTTTGGAGGAGGGGCAAGGGAAAATGCTGTGGTGGGAATATTGACTGTTTTAGAGAAATACTAACGGCAGAACGTAAAACTTAGAAAGAAAGTTATTTTCAGCTCGAAACAGCTAGAGCAGACCTGAGTCGACACCTTTCGCCAACAGTAATCTCCAAATATTTTGCATGAAAAGTTTGTGATAGCATGGGAAACAGGAATTGTATGTCACCTAAAACCATTAGGTGCTGTGAGTCAATTTGAATGGTATGCACGTAGTGCATGCAAATATATTATTTTTTGTTGACATTTAAGTTAGTTTATAGTTCTAATACTTCTTTTCTTCAACATTACCTGAACTCTTAATTTGGAGAAAGCAGACAAAAGACATAGCCAGTCGTTGTTTTGGTGCATTTTGCTATTATCTCTACGATGATTTATAGTTTTATTACTGTGGTTCCCCAATTAACGTCCTTTCTGAGAACATCGTGGAGAAAGATGAACTTATCGTGCCAAACCTGCACTATTTGTCTCTCTTGTGACCACTTCTTTCATTGTTCAAAATGATAATACTTATATGTCCCGTGTTGCAGTGATATCAACATAGATAAGTATAAAATGTTGGCTTTTGAAATCCTAGCATCTTCCATTGAAATTCTTGCATCGTTATTATGTTCTCTGGCCCATAAGGCATTTCTGGAATGCCGTTGAAAAATATCACGACGTATTAAAATGCTCCTTTGCTTTTTTCCACAGCACCTAATCAAAAGTGTAAGATTGAACGGAAATTGGAAAATATTTCAGCAAGTATTTCCTTAATGTTTTGTATATGTTTACAGTGGATGGCATGTGGAGTCCATGGAGTGCGTGGACTGAGTGCACGACTACATGTGGCAGTTCAGGCATACAGGTGAAGAACAGGACATGCACTCACCCCAGGCCCGCGTGTGATGGAGCCGAGTGTTCACCAGTTGGAAAGGGAGGCTCTTTCGATATTAAGCCGTGCAACAGGGTCGCCTGTCCAAGTAAGCATATTGACTGAACTTTTAAACCACAAAACCTGGAACCATTACTAAGCAAACACACACACACACACACACACACACACACACACACAAACAGATATGCATAGAGATAGATAGATAGATAGATAGATAGATAGATAGATAGATAGATAGATAGACAGACAGACAGACAGACAGACAGACAGACAGACAGACAGACCAACAGACAGAAAGAGCTCAGTGGTCCTGTTGTTAAACAGATATTGGCTTTTTGTCTGCCTTAACAAATACATTTATGGATCTGCCTTTAAGTATTTGGAGCCAACAATTCTTTCTTATGTCTCCTAAGTCCCAGTATCCATGTCCACTGAAGAGTGACAATGCCACATTTCTACAAAAGACCATTACGTTCTGAACTAAGATCATTATACTTGATCAAAATGAAAAAAGCATTGAAGCAAAGTAATAATTTCACGACCGGTTTAAGGTGCCATTTCCATCAAAGCATACCGGTGATGTTTTGGCATTATAACTACTTTATTGTAGCAACAGTGACGGTACCTACAACCACTGGCGTTTTCACAACACAAAAACCTCCGTGCGAAGACATCATCATTGATTCCAGTCAAGCTAATAAAGGGTACTTCACGCTGAAAGCCACCCTTCCAAATAATCCATCAAACTCTGCAGAGAAGGCTTTGAAGAACTCTGGCAGGAGATTCCGGGCATCAGGTGGCGAGAATATAGTGTTCTGGGAGCTGGAATTCGCAGATGACATCCTCGTCAATGTTGCATCAATTTCAGCCTCATTCCTCAAGGGTTCAACTGTGACAACAAAGTTGTATAGTGACAAAGGAAAATCTAAGCAGATCTCTAATGATGTAAGCTTGCATATCATTTGCTAGAAACATTTTAAGAATAATCCTAAATTCCCAATCCAGTTGTAAATATGTATTAGCTCAGGCAGTAAGCATGCCACTTTTTAAAGCTCCCGCAGGTTCCATACTATTCAATGAATTACTGAGATGTCGTTAATGTTAGGTTTTATACTGTTGCTATTAAAGATGGAAGAAAAGTCTTCAGTTGGGCACATCCACAATTCCATCACTTGCGATGATATGTAAATAAGGAAGCCGTTAAAGGCCATGCAGACTTTTTATAATCCAGTAATTATTGTGAGTTCGTTATCATCTATTGGTAAGGTTCTGACCTTCAGCCGAGGTGAATGCCAAGTCGGTGTAGCACTCAATCAGAAATAGCTTACATCCTCAACCGCGGTTTCTTTATTATGTCTTGAAGTTATATGCATTAATGTGGTGAATTATCTTACAAGTATGACTTACTATGACTTACTTTTTGGAAAATTAAAGATTGTGTTGATAATAAATCTTTGATGTGTATTTTAGGTAGCAAATGTACTTGGTGGTAAAACCATTACGCCCGCAATACAAGATGGCAATGCGGCCAAGGTGATCGTTTTCAGTGTTGTACCGGAAGGTAGCACGGGCGTGCGCATATACGACGTATCAATTAAAGTCCAAATTTGTAAAGGACGTAAGTGCATGTGTTAAATCATTTCGGAACCAGTATTTAATTGCCACATTTGTGCCGAATGAGGCACGAAAGAGACAGTGTGTAGACGCAATCAATAGTTAAAAAGGTTTCCGAAGTGTTGCCCAAGTTTTCTTAGTCTTATAAACGTTATGCAGCGTAAAAACATTCCTGTAGCAAATTAGATGATTTCTTTGCATATATTCCTTCAGGGTAGAATTTAGCCTGATATTTCCAAAATACCGCTTCTTACTGTAGAAGTTACTAAGATGTAATTAAAGCGAACATATCAATTCATCCAAAGTATGGCTTTACATCAGTTAACACATGTAGTTATTTACTTATTGCTTAGGTACCAGGAAGCTTCTGGTGTCGAAATATACATTGTATGCCAGCAGGCATATGACGGTTGAAGCTTGATGATATAGGCCTAACGAATCTGTGGTAATGTTCCAAACTAAGCAGTATTCCACAGGTGTTTCTACATATCTGGTAAACGGTCTTTAGCATATATTGTATAGCGTTTGTACTTTATACAACAGCTACTACCGTTGCACCAAGAACCACCACGGGGCCTTCACTTTGTGAGCCAGTCATTGTCAGTCCCAGCAAAGTGAATGACGGCACGTTTGATGTAACTGGCACCACACCAACAAACCCAACGACGACCTCACTGAAAAATGGCTTGGCCACTGATGGCAAATTGTACAGAGCCATGGAGTATAAAAACCCTGTCAATTGGAGAATATCTCTGGTTGCTGACGATAAAATTATCGATGACGTAGGCACTATCAAGTTTGCTGTCAAGAAAGCTGCCAATCTTACTCTGACATTATATGCTGACAAAGCCGCAAAGGTTGTTTTGCTTGAAAAGGTGAGACCATGATTAGGGTTTGTATGGTATATTTTTCATATCAGTACAGTTGTTTTTTTCCTGTTCTTAATTTGCAAACGAATTTGAATGATTCCTTTACCTATTTTGATTTATTCCTAGCGTGAATGGTTATGGTTTAAAGAACATCTTTTCATGATTCCCGTCTTTGAACAAGCAGGGCGGAATTAACATTTATGGCTAAAATTGCGGCGAAAAATTAGACCTATTACCAACGGCATGATAAACATAAACCTTGACCCCTTTAAAAATGAAGTGTCTCTTCAGAATGTGATCCTTACCTTTGCTTTATGATCGGACTTACCCGTTGATACTACAGGGCTGATGAAACAAAGCATTTCATCGTGCGCGATCCAGATGATGTATTTTGAACCAATTTGATTTTCATATTAATAAATCGCCTCTGACATTTTTCCTCAAATGACATGTATGCTGTAAATGCGTCAAGTCAAAGCAAAGACACGAAGCATGCAAGTTACAGTCTTAAACATATAGCAAATTATACAAAAATTAAATTAACTTTGGGGCATTCTTTGTACGGAACTTTCATGTCTGTTACCACACGTAACTGTTTAATCCCATTGATCTCGATGTATTTATATATTAAGGGTTATTGGCATTAAAAAAGGGGATAAGTTCGTATCTATTGTTACAATCTGCCAGAGACCTATAAAACTTTCATTATATTTGTTATGTGCCTACTATTCCAAGGTTTCTTGTTGGTTGATGTGGCTCACACAACCATGGCAATATTTTGTGTTAAAGTGTGGGTTTCCCTGTTAATAAGGCAATGTACTTCAATGTCCTCTTTGCATGAACTACTTGATTTCCCAAACAATAAACGCCTTGAGTCATGAATAAAAACGAGTGCCACTGTCGATCAGTTTGCTCGGGGAAATAATAAAAGTACTGTAAGAAAACAGGGTGATTTCTACCTTTGTTTTCTTTTTTGCCCAGACCATCAACATCCCCGAGGCAGATCGGACAAATTTCAAGAAAGTAAGTGTTGATGCAGGAAAGGTTTCTGGTGTGCGTCACGTCGATCTGGTCTTCACTGCCGCATTTTCCACCGGAGGTGTCAGGTTGAAAGAATTCACCTTCCCAGCGAAGATTTGCAAGAGTACGTATGCCTTCCCTGTGTACAGCCGGGAATCTCATGTGAAATTTGCCGACATTATAGTTCTTTTACACCAATTACGAATGATATTACAGTACATTTTGTTTGCCAATCTGTGTCAAAAATGCGACTATACCATGGCACAAAACAGCTGGTGGAAGAAACATTTACTACATCTTTATTATATTCTGAAGGGCAACAGATCTTTAACACATTCCTGGTCAAAATAAGAGGCCAGTCGATAGCTTGCCCCAGGGCGGGTTGTGCGCCGTACCCGCGCCAAGCAAAATATTTGACATGAGGTGTACATTTATGAAAACTACTATCTACAATTCCCAGTAAAGATGTTTTCTATTAAAATGAAATTTAAGGAAAAGGAATAACGAAGACAACAATTTACATGTACATTTGGGGTCTTTTGAGCGATTTTACCAAGACAGAGTTTTCTTGTCCTTTTCCTACAAAAATTGGCAGTTTTCTGAGTTCCTGCGTAAAGGAGTACAGGGTATTGATAAGACCGTAGGTTTTCTGAAATGTGCTTCGGGTCACGTAAAAACTGTAATCTGCTCATGCAGGAAGTGTTGATTTATCATGGAAGTCAGCCTACGATATGGTCGTTTAAAATTCCGAAGTATGCATGTGTATAAATAGTGAGATACGCGTATGCGGCAACATCACCGCTCGCATATCGAATATATGTTGAATTTTATTCCCAAAGTATAAAGCAGTTTTAATGCGCACTTTTGTCGTGACTGATGATTGGTTTTAGTGGTACGCTGGACTGCGTTCAAGACTTTTCTGATATTTAGTTTCACGGGTCAGCCAAATCTATGTAAAAACAGAGGGACATTGGCCTAAAAGGATTGAGTTCAGGCAGGAGACATTCGCAACTTCTTTGGGGACTCCGTATTTAACTATATGCATCACACCATGCGCCCTTTATGCAAGTGAGGAGACTGTCTTTTCTAATTGATTGCCAGCTTTTCTAAAACACTGCTTTAGTACGGGCATCAAATTTGCCAAGCAAGCACTATGCGTATCAATCGACTTGAAACTAGGTGTCTTGTCCTTATTTGGATGACACTTGTCTTCTTTGTAAAGACCTGTAGAGTAAGGTGGAAGTGGAATATGGACGTAAACCATGCAGTCCTCTATCCCAGAGGCTTTGTTGTCCAGCGTTTTGGGGAGGGGAGGGAGGGGGCTGTGTGTATGTCATGTCCACAGAAATGTCTTTGCTAATTATCATAAGGACGTGCTTAGGCAACATAATCACGAAGGTAGGCCTTTCCTATCCTAGAGTAATGGAGAACACTGCCCTTTTTTTTCTTGCTGCCCAAATTCGTATTTTTAATGAATCCCGGTACATTCGTCGATTTTGACCCCTCCAAACAAGCTACAGGCATGCAAATTAAGTCAAAGTGTTTAAAGTTTTATTTAAAAAGTGAACAAAATAAGGAAATTTCATATATTACATCAGGTGAGTCTTATTTTACAGAAAATAATGAAATTTTCACAAAAAGTCGTTCGGGTTTGAGGCATTTGCTCACAAATAAATCTATAACTACTCTGACAATTAACTCAGCATTTGGTTTTTTTTCAAGCATTAATATATAATATGGACTGTGATTGTCGAGAGCATTCAGCCAGAAAATGCAAAACTAGTGGCGCTGAATTCACAGACGTCTGTGTTATTGTTTCGCCCAACTATTCCTCAGTGACAACTATTTTAACTACAACCTGACTCACTGTTTCCCGACGAAAACACGGCGAAAAGACAAAGTTGTTTTGTAATTAGTCGAATTTCCTATGCATATTGATGTCGGCTACTACGGGTAACAAAGATTTTTCAGATCCAAACGGTAACTCTCTGCCTCATGGAGAAACCATATATGGTTAAGAAATCCCATGAGATTTGAAGGTGAGCAGTGGCAAAACGCTGCACGGAAGGTCATCGACAGCCAATTGTCGCGCCAGAGCGAAGCGAGGGAGGGGCGCAGACTGCCGACGCCCTCCCATGCGGAGTTTTGTCACTTCTCACCTTCAACCTTCATGTCATCTCATTGTAACATAGGAAAAGGTCTAATATTACACTTAATTTTACCTATTACGAAGTTTAAATCATGTTTTGAAGTTGGCGGAAGAGATTTCCACAATGATTTCAGGTGTGATAAGGTAATGAATAAATCACTGTGCCACAACCGCTGCTGCGCAGATGACATTTCTATATAACAAAGCCCAATTCCGGTTTCATAAGCGATCTCAGCACAGCAGACCGTTGTGAGTTGTCAAACTATGCACTGACTGCAACAATGCCACAACAATGAAATTACCCAGTTGCTATGATAAAAAAGATTATTGTGTCCAAGGTGTTTATACTTTTGATGTGTAGACAAATGTGCCGCGAGGTTTTTTGGTGCCAGGGGACCTTCCTTGTTTGGACCAAATATGAAATGTTTCAGGCATATTTCCTGTGGTCAGACTTTATATGACTTAAAAAACATGGTCCCGCTCTGACAATTAATGGCATAAAATGTTTCTTTTTGAAACATATTTAGGTAAGAAGAGTATGGGTAAATTACAAATGAAACCTTTAGGAATAATTCAGGCTTACTCATTACTTATCGTAACAGTGAGTTCAAAGCGAAACATTTATGTTGTGTTCAGATTTCGGTAACACGTCCAAATTCATTACTCTATATTAAATCAGACGAACATCACAGTTAGTTACTACAGTTAAAATTAAACTTTGAAATGGAAGAACATAACCAGTAATCCGGACCAGTGTCCGAATTCAGCATTGATGAGTGCTATTTTAAATGTCTTTCTGTACCTTGCAGAAATAACACCAACGACACCACCTACAGGTTAGTTTACACTTCTCTAGAATATATATTGTATTCTTATGTGGTCATATTCACAGAATATTCTAAGAATTTCGATCCCGTACCACATTAAGATCAAAATTTAAATCAACTTGTTTGATTTCAAACATAACTTGATCCTGGATCCTACCGCATATTAACAATTAAGTGTCCAACAATCTCTGATTTATGGCTATTGCGCAAAACATAAAACTAGCATTAAAAGATTATGGCTAAATCTCAATACTTCCAGATTGTGATCCAAACTTCAAGATAAACCACTAAATCAAACTAAGATTACTTTTATAAAATGATTCATTTAAACACAAAGTTCACACTATAGCCGAAAACATAGATTGGTTAATCCTAGATTTGATCAAATATTGACCAAGATTAAATTGTTCAGGGTTAAAACCACATGAATTTGATTTTCAAATTAAATGCAGGATGAGATCATATTCTTTGTAAATACGGCCACTGATGACAAAACAGTCATAGTAATTGTGCCGAAAATATTTTTATACATTTGTTTAGTATATAACCATTGATTTGCATTTATAACTGCACGTAAGACTTTTCATCTTGTACCATTTACAAAAGAAAAACAAAGGTAACAGCGGTCATCATATTTCAATTTACTCAAACGTGACTATGATGACTTTTGTGCTCAGTTTTTATCAAGGAGATACCTACTTGAAGCCTGATTTGATTAACCTAGCGCCTTTGTGAGTAAATTTACCAAAAATTCGAAATAACATTAGGCGCTATGATTCCTATAATCTTCTGTTTGATTGACCAACATGCCAAAAATATGGCTAATTTCCAATTTCACGTTGGGAATAAGTAATTTTAGTTACTGCATGTCGCTGTAATGGTTCCGAGATATCATGCCAGCGGCCGCACTTTCAGGGCATGCAAGTATATTATACGGTAAACAGCTGCATGTACTGGGATAATGTTACAGATAACTACATGTATAGTAAGAATGACAGATTTCTTCCATGGCAATTTCCAGTGTGCACTGACCCAAATGAAGTTTACACAAAGAAACCCGTGTGCGAGCATCGATGTGACCAACTGTCACAACCACAGACAACATGCATAGATCCTAAAGTTGACCGATGTGTATGTGCGGAGGGCTACTTCCGTCATCGTAACGGTTCCTGCGTCAACGTCACGGAATGTCTGGTTTGCCGAATTAATGGCGAGGTAGGTGTAGCATCGGGACTTCATACTGATATATGTTATATCCCTTGAAGTATATATGGCCTGTTGGGATTATATGCCTACAGCAGCTTAACAGTTATCAAACATCAATCAATCAATTACTTTATTTCAGGCCACAGCTCATAAAGTACACTACACATTTCACCGTCAATATGGACACAAGACTGTCCGTATAGACGTTGAACAGCTGTGGCGACAGTACCCCACCTTGTCTCACACCATTTGAACAAGTGAACCATCTGGATAAGACTGATTCCCGTTGAATACTGAAAGTTTGCCTCTGATACCAATTACTAAGTATTCTGACAACATACGGTGATATGCCTCTATCAAGTTATGTCTTGAATAGAAACCAGTGGTTTACTCAGTCGTCTGCTTTTGAAGCATGCACACAATAAACAAAAACAAGGCTACTGTGATTTCTATGGTGCTGAATTGTTTCCTTCAAAGAACGTATGCAAGTATCAGTCGAACTATTACGTTAAACCCCAAATTGACTGTCATGTGTATCTAGAAATGCTTGATATCTGTCCGGTAGAATGTGTTCAAATACTTTTGAAAGGACTCTTGTGACAGCATAATCCTAATAGTTGCCCTTGTCTGTCATATCCCCGGCCTTGTCTTTCACAATTGGTATTATTATAGTCTTCAAAAGCTATCAGGTAAGTGACCATTAGAAAGCATTCAATCAAAACACATTGTAATAAAGCCATACAACCGTTCGTCAGCGTACTTCAGGTGCTCAGCTGATATTGTATCAGAGCCTTATCCGCTGAGCATTTTAGGTTCGGTCCGCAGACGACACGGAGACTACTACTACTGCTACTACTACTACCACTACTACTACTACTACTACTACTACTACTACTACTACTACTACTACTACTACTACTACTACTACTACTACTACTACTACTACTACTATTACTACTACTACTACTACTAATAATAATAATAACAACAACAACAACAACAACAACAACAACAACAATAATAATAATAATAATAATAATAATAATAATAATAATAATAATAATAATAATGATAAGAGAAGAAGAATATATTTATTCTGGGAATCCGATTCAGCAAATGGTGATTTTCAATTGGGCAGACTAAATTATGCATAAACATGCACATTAATACACAAGAAAATAAAATCCAAGGTACAAAGGCCTGAGTCAAAATACAAATTAAAATAATTCACCTTACACAATTAATACCAGATTATAAAAGATAAAAACGTAAAATGCAATGAAACATGGGCACTTAAAATGAGAAGCACGTTCCAAATGAAAATACAGCATCTGGATCTTTGTGTTATCTGAAATAAACAGTTTATATCTAAGGTTGAAAGATAAACTGTCATCGGCACGTCTTATTGAATCAGGAATGTTATTCTATACATCAGCACCATAATATGCAAAGGGAGGTTTAAAGGTCGATCTGTTTATACAGCTACAACAACATCTAGTGAAAGAGAGTGCCTGGTATTGTAAGAGGAAACATCTGATATAAGGGTTTATCCAAGTGTTTTCCCAAGTGTTTAAAACCGACTGGGAGGATTTAAACACAGCGCGATATGTTGCTTATTAGCCCAGATGATTAAGTAGTTTTGCAAAAATAGGCATGATCAAAATTTAACAATGACCTTATAAAACTCCGTGCGCAATAAATTGAATCTTAACGTCGAAACAATTATACAAACCGGGGTAAGATTACCAAATAGCAAAATCCAATATCTCTACGGTCCATAGCAGATCCAGTCACCGGTTTTTGTATAAACCTGCACCTTAATTAATCAATTTTGTCATGTTAGATTAAAAAAACATGGAAAGTTGAAGGCTTCAACAGCCAAATGAATTTATAAACGATGGTTGGCGTGAAACCAGCAAGCAATCTTTCTTTAATAGAGCTGCCAAACGAACATATATAGTGCATGAGCAAATCAACTTTGAGATACTGTCATATTTTCTCTGACATATGTGATCAACAACTGTGGTATTAGCCATACTACACATATTCAAATGGTAAGTTTAACATCAAGTTCAACTTACCTATGATTAAGTTCTGAGGCAATGGGAACCAGTCAGTTTATAAAATTTCAAATACCATTATTTTTGTTGTTTGAAATCCTTCGCTGGCTATGTGACGTTCAAAGGGAGAATACACTGTATATGTTCTGGACATACTCTTTGATATGTAGATTTTTTTATGCCATGACTGAAACATTCCCTGAGAGAGTATGGGGTGTTTTTACAAAATAAGGGCAAAAGACAAGCAGCCACCATCACAATAGAAGTGTGTTCAGGAGTTTTAGGTTGCGAAACATGCTTGTTGGCTTCCTGCTGACGACTTGATTATAAATTCATTTGGCTGTTAAGGCATTGAATTTTCAAACTTTTCGCATCGTTCCACGTTTAGAAATCAGTTTGATAATGAGAAGGAATTCTTTCAGCTCTATGACCTTTCAATGTTTGCTAAAACCTGAGTCATAAAGTCATATCTACATGGTATGAGATTTCTATGTGATCACATGATAGTTCTGACGTTTTTCGTTGTAGATCAAGGACCAATGGGTTGATGAAGATGATAAGTGTATACGTTATATTTGCGAAGCAGGAAAACCACGTGCGTTCAATGAGAGTGATAACTGTCAAACGCCGTGTCCTCCCGTAAGAAACTTGTTTTTTTCAGCCTTTAGTGTTAAAGAAATTTAGTTGCGTGTGTTTCATAATGCTCATTTGAGTTTTCCTATGATATGAAGGTTAAAAACATGTGAAGGAAATGATTCAACTTTATATTTGAAAATATTGATAATCTGCCATTAGATAATTGCCATTAAACAATATGGCAGTAGGATATGATATTCATCATTGTTAATTTTAACAATTTAATTTTCTGAATGTTTCCCTGTATGCTGACTGGCGGCTGCATTTTGTACAGTTTGCGGAATAACAATTTGCATGACTGCTGGTAATACCTGATATTTCAAAAATGCAAATATACAAATCCTGGAACAAGAGTATTTCTTTGTCATTACCAAATTGAACGGAAACACTCGACACATTTATAATATTGTATTAGAATATATTGTATCGTTTCCGTATTTCGTATAAAAAAGGGAAATTCATGTGCAAGTTCATATTTTTGTAGGGGTTCGTACGGGCGCCAACTCAAGAGGATTGTTGCAAATGCAAAGAAAAACCGGGTGTGTAGAAGGAGGTTTCCAAATAATTAGTTTACAGATGGGTCAAACATGTAATCTCTGTGCTAAACCATACATCATACCGTCACTTTTTGTAGTTCCTTTTCAATTTATATTTAACTTTTGTTTTCCTTTTCAACTAATGCTTTACTGAGACCACAGTCTAATCTTCTCTCTAAACGATCCTAAAATATTGTTATTAGTATCTTAGAAATTTGCATATGTAAAATTACTGCATTGTTTATTGAAGTGATATAATTTCGCGGCTGGCTACCAACTGTCCATACCTAAATAAAACTTGTTTCCATTGAAATTTCGTTTATAACTGTACTGGCGTAACGGCGCTGTCAGGAACCACACTAAATGAAAATTGTTTGTTAACTAGTGAAAAAAAAAACTGATCGCGTAATATGCCTTCCACTTCAGTGTTGCAAAAGGAATGCAAGCTCACCACAGTTGTACAGAAGATCAGCTTTACCGATAAAGGTCTCGCGTGTGAATCCGACATCCCGGTGCGTATCAGTACATGCAAGGGCTCATGTGCCAGCAGTGACCAGAGCTCTATTAAACTTATGTATACCGGAGGGACGTCCAAAGAGGTACGCCACGTAAAGGACTGCAAGTGTTGCAGTGGAACTGGGGTCTACAAACCATACACAGTGACATGCAATGGCGTAAAACGGGACATTGAAGTTTTGAATTTCACAAAATGTGGCTGCAACGCATGCGCAACGGGTAAGTATGATACATCAGTGCATCAATCAAGTATGACAATTTGTTTAAGCGCTGGGTACTTACATCCTCAAGTTTAATCCCTCAGATATCCATACTGGCCAGTACCCCATAACGCCATTGTAAAAATGTCAGGTTTTAAAATCTGTCCCCTGTTAGAAGTGGGCGCGTATATCTATATCTATATCTACATATATATATATATATATATATATATATCGACATTCAAGGTATTTTGCTAAAGTAATTAAATGAGAAATTTACGGACGAGAAAATTTTGAAGACGAAATGCATTTTTCACCACCACCAACACATGCATACTAATGAAAAAACTGTAAACATGGTTTAAATAAGTAAAAATGGTGTTTTAACAGAGCTAGTCATAGGCAGGTTGAGTTAGATGCCAACATACATTGCAAGCTACTTCTCCCCTTTCAATTTTGTTTGATGCCAGTTAACAAACGTCTTTTTTATCGCATCCAGGACCAGTTTCATGCAAAAGTTAGAACATCTGACCTGTTGACAATGCTAAGTACATATAAAAGTCTAAGTAAGCTAATCCCTCACGCAAAGTACTTCTGGTTACAGCTTTAATTTTTATAATTCTTCATTTCCCAGCTTGTTCTTGCTGGTGACCTGTCACCTGAATAGAGGAGGAATCGCACTGAGCAGTCTCAGCACAGATGATCATTTAGCTCACTTTCCGATTAATGCAGTAATATGATCAGTTTTGTAAGGAGAACCTGTTTCAAGAATCATTTCTTGTTTGTGCATGGACACACACATAAAAAGCCCCCCCCCCAAATATTTGCTATTGTATTTGTGTCTTTTTGTCCAGATCCACTTCCTAGTAGTCATTACCCTATTCCGCAATCCGAACTCTTTACTCTCCATAAGCTAACCTGTGCCTGTCTAACCTATATACATATGGAAGTACTATTGTCCATATTGCATACGTTCCTCTGTAAAAATTTGACATAGGCTGTATTAGCCAAAATAAATTAAAGGGTCTTCAGCGAGTAACTTCTCAACATGCTTCGGAGCCTATACCCGTACATGTCTTTCTGAGTTGGGGCTCCTTGTCTAAGCTAAATATTCAGCAAAGACAACCCACATAATAATGAATAAATATGAACATGGCAAATGATGAATTAGTTAAATACGTGAAGTTTTGCTTTTAAATACAGAGCTTCATTATGAAAGAAGAATACCTGTCAAACAAACCATAATCACTAAATTTGAATAGGACAGGTTCATATAAGAACAATTTGACTTACCCCTGAACCAATATGTACCCTTTCTAGCTTGACAACTTATCCTGTTTAAACCACCCGCCTGTGTATAACTGAAGTGGAAACAAGATGGGGCATTATATTCAGTCCCAGTGATTGTAAAAAAACAGTTGCAGCTAGACCACCTCTACAAACAAAGGGAAACCCTAATAAGAACTGCAACAATGGACATCCTGCACCATAAATCTAAAACAAACTCTATGATGATACCTACTCCTCACTTTGAAAGTCTACAAACAATTAAGCTCTATTTCATTGCCAACCCAGAGTCAATGTATGATATTCCACTTTCAGAATCGAGCGCGGGGGCTGCGCCCTAGTTCAACGGAGACATGACTGCTCAAGCCATCAATGGAATCGAGGATGATTTAAATATTAAACAGTTATTTACCCTGCAAATCTGAAAAAAATGAAAAAAAAAAACATATATAGATTGATAGCTATACGATACGTCTATGCTGACATTACCTATGTATCTACAGATAAATTATGCAATAAAGTTGTAAAATGCAAAGAGACGCAATTGTTTTGTTTTAATCCTAGCAGTATCAGAAGATCATAAATGCAAGAGATCATGTTTGGCTGACTTCCAGTCGACGATTGTGCAACGTTAAGTTTGTAATTGATTTTTATTTAATTCATGACCAATAATATAACGATACCTTTTAAAACAAGTTATCCCGCGGTAATCTATATTGTAAGCAGACGACTGAGTGGAAGTTTGCAAAATGTACACCCTGAGAGCAAAAAGAGCCCTTCCTGAAGAAACCAACACGGTTCTTCGCCTTGTAAAAAGTGCAATAACCTTTTTGGTTCAGAGGATTCCTTCTTTGGATCGGACAGAGAACCGCTAAAGTTGCTCAAAGATGTGGCAGAAACAAGGGCCTTGGTTGCTCTATTGATTGTTGGAAATACGCCTGAGTTGGGTTTTTTTTTTTTTTCTTTTTTTTTTTTTTTTCTTTTTTTTTTTTGTGGAGAAATCTGTCGAAGTTTCATGCATTAAGGATTCTTCAGAGGGAGCATGTACCTGCTCCCGTATTACCGTGCAAATGGCCCTGGTACCAGTGCAGACTGGGTAGTCTGTTGTTTAACACTACCCAGCTACCACCCGTGCTGTTTGTGATTGGTTGTTGAAGATCCGTACTGCCTAGTGTCGGAACTTTTTTCCTGACTACCTTGTAATTCAACGAAAGTGGGCCCAAGTACCCGTTTTCAACTATGTCAATCAACGTTGTGTTGTTCAAGCTAAGTTGAATTAAAATATACTAAACAGTCAATTTCTAAAAAGAGGTGCTTCTTACTTTCACCAGGTAGTTCCTATTCGCTGGTGCCACGGAGTGCATCTCAACCTCATGATCTGATCTCTACTCTGACGGGAGCGATATCTGAACTGACTGCCTCACTCCCAATGTTTAAGTTTTGAAGTGCAACCTCATCATGGGGTCCTGGAAATGCATACATTCATGCGCGTGAAGCGCTCAGTGGCTTGCTGCGAAAGCGAAAGAATATTGTAAAAGCAAATACTGGTAGATCTGTTGTTAAAATATGAAAATATGGCTGTGTTCCTTTTATCAAGGGCAGAATGAAAAGAAAACCACCCAAGCTGACCATCTCACCCGTCAGACTACCTGCATCATGGCACTATAACCTTCGCTCATTCGAGCTCAGGTTTCAGACTCAAGCCTCTAACAGTTTCACCGGTCTCATGGCCAGCTTGGGTATTATTATTATTATTATTATTATTATTATTATTATTATTATTATTATTATTATTATTATTATTATTATTATTATTATTATTATTATTATTATTATTATTATTATTATTATTATTATTATAACAGCCTTATTTTGCAATAAAGGCTGTCCACATATGCGGTATAGTGGAATGAGTAAAACATTGCACAATTCTTGCAATAATCTTCTATGCCATCACAACACTTTTGATATTTTGTAGCACTCCAGATAAAAATGACAAAAACATGATACATTACTTGATTTTGATAAAAAAAAAAGTCTGGATCACGAGAAGCCTACGCTGAGCTGTTTGGCGAAACGTAAAATCTCGTATTTGAGATCTGCAAGGATTTTAACAATTTTCAAAGTAAATTTGTCTCATCATTATTTCCGATCGTGGTACGTAAATGTTCGTAAGGTATGCCTGTATCAAGAGACAGAGAAAACTGCGGAGAACGAAATTCATCCACTGAGTGAAGCACGCATTGGGTGATGGAGTGAGGGGGTAATTTTACCTGGAGAGGGATATATGGTATTCAGGATGAAGTGAGGCAGTTCTACGTTCTGATTTTGATGACCTACCAGGCGTGAGAGACTCAATCCGGTCAGTCAAAGTTCGTGAAATCCCTGAAATGGTCGCAATTGCCCAGTCAAGACTTAAGCTGCGTCTGTCCCTCGGAACCTGGTTTGCAGAGTAATCTGTTTAAAGCATTTGATAATTATGTATTTTTATATATGTTTGGACGCAATGTTGATGAATCCTGAAGACGTGTCAAACAGTTCCCGTTCCCTGGCCGCCATAAAGATGTTAGTTTTGCAGAGCTGACAAGCATGTCAGTGCATTATCGGGTTCTCTAGCTTGCTCGCAGCATGACGTCACAACATCCTCCAAGACAGTACTTTCTAACTCAGAGTCTGGCAGTTCAGCAACCCGTATATATACTGAAGCTGCATCTGATATAGTTAGAGCACTCCGATTTCCAAACAAAAGCATGGGTTATTTATGTTAGCTAGTGCTAAGAAATGCTATACTCTACAAGGGGTTCTTCATGAAACTAACCAGAAGTTCCATTTAATTTGCCATGCAGTAAAATTCTTTGATGTGAAACTCGGTTTGCTGCCAGATAAAATAAGGCAAAACGAGGGGATCACTAGCAAAAGTCAAGGTGTATGGCCAAAACCATAGTCAATTCCAGACCTGCCATATGGAGGAGGTGAAACCCCAATAGAAATTGATGCTTATCCCGACGTGCCTCTGGAATGTCATTATTATTAGCTACCATGCAACCAAACAGTTAATTGGCCAGCGTTGTCATGTTTGGGTTGGAATGCAGGCTAAGTTTTGATTTTCATCGATTTAAATACTTCCTTCCTACGCTACTAAAAATGCAATAACTGGCATGTTCAACTAGAATGAGGTGCATCGGAAGATGATACACTAAGATACCCGCCATACCAAACTGAGCATAAATTGTGTCTCAATTTTGACTACTCATCTACTAAACAAGATAGGGTGTCTATGTATGTTCAGGAGTGTCACTTTACAGTTTTGAAGCAACTGGGCGGGATTCTTAAAAGTGCCACCAAAGGTTAACCTAGGAGGTAAGACTGTGAATCTCAATGCACCTGGGAAAATGAGGTTGTGCTGAAAGGCTTTGAGCAAAAATCCGGGTTATATTACAGAAAAAATAGGCTTTATATAAAGTATTTGAAAACATAATGTATTTGTTTTCGGGGATAGCACTTGACATGGTTGCTAACGTGAGTATATCCACTTCTCATTTTTTACGAATTTTGGCACCACCACCAAGCAGAGCACAAATTTGACACAGATCAAATCCACGTACAGTACGAGAACCTCTGAAGAGGATCCAACTCATGGTTTTGGAAAAGAAGTAAAGGAGAGTGAAAACGCACAAACGCTCTTAAAAAGCGAAAAAAAAATGCAGCGCTACCTGTTGAACACATTCAGGTCCAGAGGCGCTAAACGTCTCGTATGCAACTTAAAGGCAATCGGCTTGGCTGTTTCTGGGCGGATCTTTAGATATTTTTCTGAAAAACAAACTTACAGACCTACCTGAGGTACATCACCAAGTTTGAAATGAATGTGATTGACGGTTTTGAAGAAGTCGAGAATGTGAATTGACTTGCATGGTAACTAATAGGAATCCATGCGGTAACCGACAGGTACATGAATTGAAAAAATCATTAAAGCTCAGGGATCCAGAGTATCACCACCTAGTGGACAAGTTGTTTAATCCTCCCCCAAGCCACATTTTTACAGTTTCACAACAATCTGAGTGACGTTTTTATTGATGAAGTCGAGAATGGGGAAAATACACAAAAATTTGTAATCACATGTAACAAAATCGCAGCGCTACCTGTTGAACACATTAAGGTCTGGGGTCACCAAAAATTGGCATATGCAATTGCAAAGCAATTGGTTTGGCGGTTTCAGGGAAGACGGTTATTTAAGATTTTGCCAAAAGAGAACAAATTTATAAAAAATCTATCACTCACTGGAGCATGGCCATTTGAACAAAATGTGGAGAAACCTGCCTAGGCTACACCCTCGCCAACTTTGAAGCGAATCTGATAACTGGTTTTGGAGATGTCGAAAATGTGATTTACTTCACGATATTCTGAAACTTATTTACATTGAAAGGTTCAAACTATATACATGCACAAATACTTAACTGTCCAGGTGGCACCGTGCTTTCTTTGTCCAGACCACCATCGGCAAGAATATACCGGTTGACTATCCACCTATTTTGTCATCAAAACCATAAACCAATGCAAAACAGCAAAAGAAAACAACTTAGCACTTGTAGAAAACTTTTCCCTTGAGTGTCTTAAAAACATGTTTCATTTGACAGAGTACACGTGTGGATATGAACAAACGCCAATTGTTCTATTCAATTAACATGGGCTCTCCCCTGCAAACATATGATTGAACGATCCGGAAGTAGTTGCTGCCATCTGATGGTAAAAACGGAAAATGGAAAGAACGGTAGGCAGCCATAAGCCAGGCGGTTTCGAAATTTTTATTAAGATTTTGCCAAAAAATCAACATAAAATAATTTTAAAAATTCAATGGGGTGTAAACATTCATAAACTGTGTAGACATCCAAGGCACTGCCCCGCCAAGTTTTAAGTGAACCCAGTTGACGCTTTTGGAGAAGTCAAAAAGTTAATTACTATTTCAATCCCATATATTGGGTTATATAGTAATCAACACGAATGCATGCAAAGTACCCACATTGAAATATTCGTTAAAAACAAGTATCCAGAGTATCCCCGTCTAGTGAACAGCTTTGTCTTACTCTCTTACATGTTATATTTCCACCAAGTTTCATGAAAATCTGAGCGACGGCCTTGGAGAAGCAGTCGTTAATGTCAAAATACACCAAAATTCATAAAAAAAACATGAAAAATATAAACGCCACATGTTGAACAAATCAACGTCTAGGGGTCTCAAAAAGTGCCGCTGTGAAATTTCAAAACAATTGGCCATGCGGTTGCGTAGATTTTTTCAAACATTTCTTCACAAAATGAACCCCCAAAAATTGTAGAAAAATCCATAAATCACTGGAGTGCAATCATTTGAACAACCTTGGCAGGGACCCACCTAGATCCCCACCAAACTTGAAATGAATCTGGCTGACGGTTTTGGTGAAATAAAAACATTCCATGAATGGATCAATTCAAGGAAAATATACTGACTAAACATATTGTCGTTTATATTTGGTACAAACAGAAAGAAACGCTGCATGTGACATGTGTTTGTGTTGATGACCTAATTTATTTATTATGGTAAGACTACGAACAGATTTTTTGTACCATTGTTGTAATTGATGTAACGTTGACACGTTCTGAAATACATAATGTCAACAGAACTGGTGCGCACGCTGTCACCACCTAGCTATGGAGACACTCAATGGGCTTCAGACACTATCTTTTTGGTTGTCATGGGAAGAGCTTGAATGACATCTGTATGTATAAATATTACCGTATACACCGAAGCGCATTTCGAAGTAATTATAGTGGTAATTTAGAAAGCTGAAAGTTCCATTTAATTGGTTAGTTTTTATGTATATTCGATGGTCGGTTCTATCATATAATACCACACTACATCTATCTGACGAAATGGATAATTCATTTTAATAGTTTACTTTCATGTGTTTAATCTTTCGTGCCTGCTATGCTTATATTAAATTTGGCTAAACGCAATGAATATATAAATAGTAAGACATACATTATTAATAACCTTAGTGCACACCTCCATCTACAACTGGAGTACACCTTAGTTTAACTGGTCATCTCAAAAAGGTGAAGTACACACCTATGTTTTTATGTTCAAATTGTCTTGGCAAAAAGATGAAGTACTCACCTTCAGTTTTTATTAAAATTTTATTGAAATTTTTCATAAGGTTCGTAGCTTTGTTTGTATGGCAACATCGAGCTCATCTGACGGGTAATAAGTACATGTACACCTTTGCATTGTTCTAAGAACTAATCTCATTAATGTACTTTTCTGCGCAAAGACACTACCCGAATCGTGAAAAGTTTTGAAAAAAAACAAACACACACACATACACACACAGATATATATATATATATATATATATATATATATATATATATATATATATATATATATATATCCTTTGCCTGCCACCTGACTCCATCTTGTCACATGTTAGTACATCTAATCACATTAGGAAAAGGGAATGCTAAGCAGATAACATTTAACCCATTTAACCCTTAAAAGACGATTTCTGACATGGCAATTTTTTGAAAGGCACAAAACATAACATGAGACACGAGTATGCGGTGACCATGTATTTTAGGAAAATGACATCTCATCTGTTGTCAACACACAAGTGTTTTGAGGTTCAAAACTAGAAGCTATATATGTAGGGACACAGTGTTTACTGTGGCTTAAGTCCCCTCCGTGACAGTGACAACAAAGACCATACATGTATGAATATTATAAAAACCACAACGTTTTCATAGTAAGTATAAACATTTACATAAAGGTTAGTAAGGCCACTTACAATATTTTAATCTGTCATTGCGATAAAACAAAATAAACTGATAAACACATGCACAAGATAAAACAAAATTAAGGACTGTTTTTCACATTATCTGCACAACAATTTGGTGGCACACAAATGCGTAGGGCCACAACATAATATATCCAGTGAGTGTGAAAGCACGTTGATTTTTGATGAGTGACCAGTTCCCATGCCGAAGTTTCCAAAAGTACCCAGTGTAATCACATAAGCGATCAACATGGGCTTAATATTCCAGTCCACAGAAAGTAACGTCGATTAACATCCATTTCAATCCATACACTTGCCAAAATTGTTGTGAGATTGTGCACGATATTTGCCTCGATTGCCCTAGAATTGCATTGCATTTCGAGGCTGTGCTATTATACATCTATTTGAGGCCAATGTTTTTCTCTTCACTTTTAATTTCGAACAGTATCTTCTCGTTTCATTCTTCGCGCCCTACACAAATGTATGCAATGTGTGTACACGTATGTGAGAACTCAATTTCATTTCCGAAGCTGATGCTTTGTCTTAAAACTTACCAATGCAGAATCACAGGCTCTGGTAAAGGACAAATACAGGCTCCCGCCATGGCAATATATAAGCCCCCATTCTGCAAGTGGTCGACCACCAGACATGTATAAGTAGTATATAATGGACCATCCATTTCCTTTGCCTATAACTTAGAATTCGAGTTTTATCCCCATGAAAACAAGCCACGGGTGACATCGTAGTTTACTGCTGCTCTGCTCCATTTATGTATAGCAATATATGATACAGGCATACCAGAAAGATATCTGAAGCTGTTCTATTGTGCTCCTGACCAACGTTCGTTTGGACCGAACTGTGAGATGTCATAACATTAAGCTGTTACCATAAATGGAGAAACGACTATTATATTTCTATCGGTGTTTGTACTTTGAACTTTCATGATATGCTTGGTTCAATATCTCGAATACTGGTATGAAGAGATATGAGAATCGTCACAGGTATCAACCAAGATGTCGTCAGTTTGAATTGTACAGAGGCGGTGCTGACAAATACGTTCCTTTGATGATATAATACTATGGCTTTGTCGGAGGTAGGGGGGCTATCCTTGTAATGTTTTGTCAAAGAATTGGCTGAAAAGTAAATATAAATGGGCATCACTCAACAAATATCGCCAAAATACATGAAATACAAAATACGTGAGGTAAATTGTGAAAACAGGCAGTCTATGGAGCATTGCTGACATTACACCTTTAACATTTTCTGGATATACAAAAACCTGTTCGAGAAAAGTATTCTTTTCATTCTGAATATGCTGCTAACGAATGTGTCGGTGGTTACTCCCCTTATTCGCGGACTATAAATTTGATACATTGTTATATTTTTATTGGGGGTACTTTGCCATATTACTTCATGCCCTTTTGTTCATTATTTACTTGTAAAAGTCATAATATTGATGACAGTTACCGATTGTTCTTGATATGGATTGCATAAGGCTCGTTCTTGTGGGAATAGCTTGTGCTCATATGTTAAAAACTAAAACCACGCACGAAATTTTATTGTTCTTTCCGGCATCTTCAGGGCCTACCAGCAAATTGTTACCCAATGAATTGAAATGAAACTGTATGTTCTGACAGCATCTCCAGCTTTTTCCATGGACTGTGACGATAGTCTGCAAGCTGTCTTACATATTGAAAACTGGGGAAAAATGTCTCGATACGTTAGTCAATGTCAAAGGTCATGCTTGCAATTATCAAATGCCATGTATGGAGGGGGGGGGGGGGGGTTGTGTCGTGTGATATATTTCGATGGTTCAAACCAAGTCCAGTAAATCATTTGGCAGAAAATGGCTGAACTAGGTCTAGAAAATGTTCACATTGACATGTTTAATGATGAAACTTAGCAAGTATGCAAGGCGTATTCACACTAATTTTTGCACCATCATTGAAATGCATATCGCATAATTGTCACATTGTCTTGGGTTTTAAATTTGGTAAAAGACACACTTTATGAGGAGACTTACTCAGATAGGCAAAATGAAGGCATCAACCAGTATTTAGATAGAAATCAATAATTCAAATTACCAGTAATACGGCCTGACATGTCCAGTACCAAGGAATTAAGAAAGGTACCTACTCAGAATGAAAAATGGTCTAATATCATTAATAAAATCTTGAACAGAAATAAATATTTTTTATTTTGACAAGTGGACAGGTTGTCATTAATAAGAGAGAAATATATGGCCTGCTGCATAGAAAACTTATTTGCAGTTCGCTCTCAGTGCCAGTATATTCCAAACTGTTTGTCAATAGAAGTTTTCTATGCTAAGAATTAAGAAGACATTCCGAAAATAAAGATGTTTATTCTCATTGAGATATATACATTCACAGGCTGCAGATTGGAGGAAAGTTAATCTATGAAGATGATAATTTAGTCGACAAGAACCAAAATATACTAGAATATGAATGATGTTACAGAATGTTTTGGCATGAGAAAAATTCGACCAGGCACAGGATCAACCGTAAGTACTCCTCAGATTTGATGAAAATTTAGAAAGAGTTGAAAATTGCTTAAAGTCAAGAGCTCGCGCCGTAGTTTCGTAGTCGAGAGAAGCTCAAGTCCTCAAAACCTCTGGATGAGAATTTGATTTGTCTCGAACTGCGGATCTCGCCCCTCAATAACTTCAAAGATAGACACAAAAACAAAATTGGAAGGTATACATGGGACCAATCATGAGTATCAGGTGTAGATCCGACGTCACATGACCTGAAAAATGATAATAATTTAAATTTCTATGGGGCATTGCTTCCAAAAAACAGAAAACATACTACATGTTCCCGTTCTGCATAGGTGATGCGTCTTGGTCGTATTTGTTTTTGTCTGTGCTGTGGGTTAGTTTTGTTAATAATCGTACCGTCTATAATGTTTGGTAAATTGTTTTTTTTTTTTTTTTTTTTTTTTGTACTGTTCCAAAAAAACATATATATATATATATATATATATATATATATATATATATATATATATATATATATATATATAATATATTCAGCATGTAGCTTTTGTTTCTTTGTTTTTTGGGTTGCGTTTTACTAATGTTTATTTCTGTTTCTGTTGTGCACCTCATTGAATTTGTCAAGGCTGCTTTGCGCTGTCTCAACTGGTAACAAACTCTTTCCATCATCAAAGCATAAAATGATATCACTAAAACATAATTCACTTGCACAAAAAAAAATAAAGTTGAACATATTCTACTTACTCAAAGATGATACTCCACCCCAGGCATACAACTGGTACCATTCATTGTTAAGATCTACATTGAATTTGTCATACATCACTTTCAAAGGACGTTTAAATCGACACGAAATCCGCCGGTCCCTGTATATTATTTCCCTATCCGTTAATGGATCGCTGCCTTCCTGTGTTGGAGCCACATAAGGCACGTTAGTCCAATAATGGTGAACCTCGCCACCAGACTGAGATGATTTGGAACAAAGAAATATATCATCGCCACCCTGTGTGAAACACGAAAAATATTTTATACACCCAGTGTGTAAGAAGTCTTATACTACCTGAAGTAAATATTACGATAAAAAAATTAAAGCAAAATGAGGAAAAGCACAGCCACATGTCCTCAAATACTGTAAACGTCACAAATTAACATGTAGGGGGAGTAAAATGTTTATGAGATCAAAATGGTTGGCGTTCTTGATAATGTGCCATCCGCTTTCGAAGCACAATTTGCCCTTTCTGCACAAGACGCCAGCTAAATATTTCTCATGACAAGTTTCATACAGATATCAAAATTAATCTTCTCCACGCCTTATGTTATGTTGTCAATTAATGTAGCTGTCAATGTGTATTATTCATTTACAGGGCGTTCCCTACACATTAATACCACGTCCCGTCAAGTTAAAGATCTCAACATGAATAACTGTCAACATGAGGACCGTGGTATATGTATTACTGGTCATTTTAGATTCAGATCAGTCACTAGTACAGGTTTATGGCTTAAAAAATATTACTGGCGGAGCCCCCTGTCTGTCTTGTCTGGGTGTTGTCATCTGCAGCATGCTCCCGACTCCACGTGCCTCTCGTGCTATCCTGTCCATATTTTTCTCACGAAAAGGATTAATATAGGGCTGAGTCATCTTAACTAAACGTTAAATATATGTTTGTAACAAGAACCATGTACTTAAGTTGCATAAAATATGTTTAAACCATACACACCATAGCAAAGGGCATAAATGGCGAGGTTGCGGGCTACATATGACATTTGTGCCCATTTTGCGGGCCACAACTGACATGGAACGACGGGAACTAGTTTACTTTAACCCAATAACTGCAAATGAATCATAACAGTATTAACATTTTTATGTCATTGGCATCATTGTATGACCCTTGCTATTTGATTTGCGGTCCTCCAGTGGCCATTTGCGCCCAACGCAAAGCGGAGGATGCAAATGACACTGTCGGGCCACAAATGATCCCAGTACGCCCAAAATAAACATTATTGTTACATAACTGTTCTTTTTCCTTTTATTTTATTTTTTATTTTTTTACCATTTCTTGGTGCTCTTCTGACTGACAAGGATTTTACCTTCTTCATTCATGTGCGACAAAACACAGTTTAGCAAAGTGAAACATGTATACATATTTCAGAACATACCATTTTTTCGTCTGAGGAAAATCCAATAGCAACCCAATCAGCTTTGGCGCTTAATTCGAATGTCGCTGTGCCTCCGTTTATGTGGTATGTGACAAGGTAATCACATGAATCAGCTGTACAGGAACTGGCCCTCTCTTGAATATACCTATGAAAGAGAACAGTGTTAGTTGTGGTCGCCATCGCTTGCATTGGCTATCACATTATAAAAAACGCAATAAATACCCCCTCCTGTCACAACATGGCGAGTCATATTCTCGCGGAATGCAAGCGAGTACTGTTCATAAGCAAGTACATGTGATATAAACGTACACAAAAGTTCATGACAGCAGTGATCTATCAATGGTGCTGTGTTAAAAGCGTCTTTTGAATAATATAAGCATATCTGTCACTAAAAAGCTCGGTATAATTGTATGGTGGCATGGAGTTTTGTGTGTGGACCCTAAACTACGATGGAATTGAACAAAGACTTTAACTCAATTTGAGAGATATTGACAGGCCCACTGTTTAAAAGTGGCAGTTACACATTTAGTATGTCATGCACTTTTCTTTCTGATGTTTTCCTACAATTATAAAATCTCCGGATCCATTCTTAATAGGCACAGATATCAATGTTAAAAAGCATACTTAACGCTCATGTACAGTACTACATCATATACAAATGCTCACCTGTAGCATCCCTTTTTAATCCCGCAAGTAGAAAGGTCTATATGTTCAAATCCTACAAAGTTGACAGCATTAAATGAGTTACAATCTTCCCATTTAAGCAAATGACTTTGTTAAAACTTTGTCTCACAATGAGTGTGTAATACCTATGCATAATCTTGCGCTGCAAAAATACAGTATGTCAAAAACTCGTTTTCATATCGTGCATTGCGTCTGGATTAAATGAATATGAGGTTCATTTGTTTTGCAAGATTATCTAAATATCACCCCAATACCACACTACAAAGGTCGTCTTATCGTTCTTGTCTTACACGGGTTGGACGCTTTGTTTATCCTCCTCCCGACTCTTCCCTCCACTCCAAAAGACTGATTTTCTAAACTCTTTTGCAAAAAGAGGTACACAAACACACTTTCATCTATCACATGGCAGCAAAGAAACATCCTTTGACCTCACACGTGGAAGCAAACAAACATCCTTTGACCCCTTATAAAGAAACAAAAAAGTGTCTCTTTTTAAAAAGAAACCTATCAAACCTAAATCTATAAGCCTATGTACCGTTTGAACACTACCAAGTCCGATATTCTAAGAGCAAAGTCCTATTCCTATATGTGTAGCAAATGTATCACATTTATCATGAAATTGCAGGTCTACAAAAATCACACACTTAAGGATTTCAAGTTCTTTGCCAAATGTACTATATCGCCCTTTTTAGGTTGTGTCTTGCATCTAGGTTCTAAATATATAATTTGTGTAACATTATATCACATTCGCCTTCTCTCCCTTATAAAATAATCGGAATGTTACATCCAGGTTCTAAGTATATCATGATTTGCATTACGTTACATTATATTCCCTTTCCCAGCACTGGTAACAATAATAGCCGCACTTATCTGATTTACAATAACGATTCCACCTGAAAATTCATCATGCAAAGCATCTCATTCACGTTAGCACATCTAGTCTGAACTGGAAGTACCGGGATTAGGAAACACTTCATGTCAGCAGCTTTCGCGGCGCACTTGTGTTTATGGGGCCAAAGGTCGTCGGGAAAAGCTGTTGACTGTGCGGGAATTGGCATTTGAAGGGTTAAATGTCACGACAAACGTTTGCACAAAGCAGCTAAATGACTTTTGCCAGCAGCTCTGCACAGACCTGACAATAAGATAAAATTCCGGCTTTACCTTTATGCAATTTTCTTGATTGAACGTTTGTCCAGTACGTCTTTTTATCTTGAAAAATGGTTGCACTGTAAAAAAAATACATAGTCAAGATTCATTGGAGTTGGAAAGGAGCGGGAAACAAAAGGCGAGAGTATTCCTCAATTTTCCTCCACAGATATAGACGGATGTTATTATTTCTCTACAGAAGATTAGTTATTGAGCGCATTAGAAATGCAATTATCGGGGAAGGGTTTGCCTTTTTCTGGTTCAAGTTATGGCACTCATTACCATTCACTCAGTTTGTTTACATGATCCTTCATTCAGTTATATTTGTTGTGTAATGCCGCAATGACATACAAAAAAATCTTCAAAGTGGATAAAAGTCCAAGCTTTAAATTGCCAGTCATGTTATGAAGTCAACTCAGCATAGAGGTATCTCCGATATGTACGAAATTTATTGATCCATCCTTGAAAGTGTTTTATTCTAATACATTCATGAATAAACCACGTTCTGCGTGATACTTGCGAAAATAAATTAAGGTCCCTACAGCTACCTAATAGCAAACGGAAAAGACGTTCCCTCAGCACACATCACTGTTAACGGAGACAAATGCTTCAAAGCTTGGCTCTCTGTCCATTTATCCAGAGTGTAACATGTTAAAACTGATGAAAAATAAAGTATTTTATTCTTTACAATGACTGTGGGTCTTGTCTTATATCGGGTAAAATGAAATAAATTGGACCAAACACCCCAAACCAGATTCATTTCACAAATCACAGCTACCAGAGATAACGCGAAAGTGTACGGGGCAAACATAGTATTACCATTTACTCTACAATTGGTATTGATGTTAATTGTTAAAACCAGTTACAAATTCAATATAAGATACCCGTCAACAGGCGATACTTTAAGAAGGGGGCGGAACTCAAGATTCAAAATAATCTTTATTTGCAAGGTAAACATAAAAATAAACGAATACAAACAACACTGCTAGGTCACATCAAGCGACTTTAAATAGGCCTGGTAGACAATTTAATGGTAGTGTCGTGGTAACTACCCAGTTTAGGTTAATAAAAACTATCTAGACGGTTTTTCTGGGAAATATAAGAGTAGCACAAAATAATTGTAATGCGCAGACGTGTCATCACATAGAAAATCAAAATCTAAACACTCCGCGAACATTTCCACCACTAAGCCAAACTGAGTCTACATGTTTTTTAAATAAGCTTAATATGCCTCAATCCATCTAAACGTTTTCTTTTCAACCTTTCCATCCCGTCTTAAATAAAGATAGATTTGATATTATCCTGCAACATAGTTAAACACGGTTTAAGCTCATTTGCTCCGCGTTAAACATGACGCAACAGCGACAAAAGCAGACCATTCCTCTTGGGAATGAAATAATATATATATATATATATATATATATATATATATATATATATATATATATATATATATATATATATATATATATATATATTCATTGATTTTTCATTAACAACTAATATAGTATGACACACCCTGTGCCATACAGTGAACTGAGTTTCAGGTGGCACACAAATGTGAAACTTTTATGCCCGAATTTTGGAAATTCCCCAGGGACACAGTCACGGGATTGATCCTCTTGGCTAATCTGCGAAAGTGGAAGGCGAGGTGCCGTTTGTCTTGTGGCGAACTTACGTGAAATGGATAAAGCCGACTTTGGTCTGGGGTGCAGTCCATTCAACAGATACATTTGGAGCAGGAGAGGTCAGCCATAACGTCACGGTGTCGTTGTTTCCTGAGCAACTGTGGAGAGCGCCATCTGGGGACGGAGGATAAAAAGAGCCAACCACTGAATCGGCTGTTACTTTTTTCGCCTGGAGGATTACCCCATGAACTTTACGACGGCCTGATATCGTCACTGAAACATATTGAAGAAATATTCTGTGTCTTACATGAAGCACAGCAGCCGATCATTTTTCAAGCGTGTTTTTGGCTGTTTGCTATGTAGTCTGTATACTAAAGCGCCGCTATTTTGGAGGCTCATGTGACATGTTCTTGTTCTCACCATAGCAAGTTAGTATGATCAAGTCATCATGACAACCCTGGAACAACAGTGTCCATCTGTTGTGTAAACGTCATTTATGGTTCATCCTTTCTTCCTGCTATCAGCTAAAGTGACCAACTTATGAAGTTTATAATGACCTTTGCTTTATTGGATAGCTCTCCGCGGACAGGTCACATTTCCGAACGTACATTTTTACCTCTTACGGGCAAAAGGCCAAATAACATGCCCATCAATATACTAAAATATACGCTTTGAATGACATAAGTTATCCATTTCTCGCAAAGATCGGATCTGAATAGGATTAAAAACAACATTTTCCTGATAATACCGCTACATTGGTCTGATTCTTGTAGGCAGCCATGTCAGATTTATTCATAGTTCCATAGCTTCTGTTGAACTTGGTGGCTGGCAGTTTCATTCAAATGCACACAAAGAGGTATTACTAGATGAAAGTCGACAATGGCATGATTATCAAAGTTAAGTCACCTTTTCACTTATTATTTGAAACGGTATAAGCAGATATGTTTAAAAAAACATTTAATGTGAACTGTTGCACTTTGTTCATGGCTAGGATATATTCTGCAGGTAAGCACGTCACCTGGCCGCTGCAATCAATTTACATTAAAAACTGTGCAAATGAATAACTAGTTTTTTTGTTCGTATCTTTTAAAATTTAACTGATTTTGAATAATGGTACAAGTAAATTCATTCTATGTGGTGAAAGTTGTTTTCAGCGATATACTGTGCATTGAATGTGTGCGCGGTTTACCTGTTATCGACGCTGAATTGACAGATGAAAAAAATAAGGCATGCCTCCGATGCTCTGGTGGTAATTTTTACGATTCTTTAGTTCTATAGCATACATATACAATACAAATTAGCATGGAAAATGTTTACATCGACTAATTTAGTTAAGATTCGGTCGTTGCTGTGAGGTCAGTTAGACTCATGTCCGTTAAACGCGCTACATGCATCAGTGTTGTGTTCACAAGAGGCCAACACACAGTCATTTGCTCGGGGAAGCATATTGATCTCAATATAGAATAGAGGAGACTCACGATGCTAACACACACCAACATCTGATCCCACACGAAAGTAATTTTGCCTTAGCAAAGCCGAGATGCGTCCGGAAATCAAAGGGGAGATTTTGCGATCCCCGCACAATTACTAAATGTTTCTTGCATCTCCAAATACAACCTTCATTTTACATATGACCTCATATTTGCATTTTCTTTACTTTGATATTTTAATTGGCTGAAATATTTAGAAACAAGGATTCCCGGACAGATTGGCCAGCATTGAACAGACTTTTTCTTGGGGATCAATATTAAACGAAAGCTTTATACTGATATGGCCATGTCAAATAAACCATGTATTGTAGACTTTCAAATTACCACCGAGCAAGTCTGTTTGGTGTGTTCATTTTGTATAATCTTCAAGACGCCCTGTTCAAAGTGCGCACCAAATGAAGGTCTGTGAACGTAGCGACGAATTTCCTCGAAGTATAAATAAAAAACGACATTGCTTCATTACAGCAATATGTACGATTGTTAGAGTGAATTACTGGTCATCTGCAACAGACTAGAATGCCTGTTCAAAGGGTGTTGCCAGTCTCAGTTACTTTACTTATAGACTCACGGTCGCCACTAGGCGAGCAACCAATGCATCAGTGCCGTTAAGAAAATTATGTCTGTGGCGGTTCAATATGAAGGTGCAAGCCCATATGTATGCGCCCCCTGTGATGGCCCGCAGATCGTTGGTGACAATTATACCTTTTTCAAACCCGTCCAAAGTATCTCAACTGTCACTTCTATATCCGTTACTCCATATTATAAGTATGAGGAAATGCACCTGAAAATGACAGTTGAGAGACTTTCGACGATTTGAAAAAGGTCAATTTGAAATCACAATTGCTATTTTGCAAGGTATAAACTCCATTTTTTTCTACTGTCGCTGCATATAGACCTGCGTGGGCATATATATATATATATATATATATATATATATATATATATATATATATATTAACAACAACATTTCCCATGTGGGTCTGCATATTTGCGTGCAATCAAAAGACACTCGACTGGTCCTTTACATCTTCATTATTCCTGTCAACTCTCAGTCTCTTCTTTAAATGTGATGGATTGATCTGAAAAGCTAATCCTGACTGCATCATATGACTTATTAACTTTATGAAAATGTCAACAACGTTGACACGAAGCACATGAGCCAAACCAGACTACACAGAAAGGTGAATATGGTACAATGTCTAGCAGTGACTATACAAGGAGAGCAACATGCATTTTGCCATGAAGTTACCACGCATTCATTATTAAAATGTTGCTGTATATACGCCGTTGGACTAAGGGTCATTGGTTGATGAGTATGTATTCAAACTCTCTGAAAGCGAGTCGGTATTCCTTAAACCCTACATTTTTCATTCTGACTAACAGTTGATGTCATTTAACCGCACGCTGCTGTTTAAATGACCCACATTGGCCCTTTGTCAAAGTCAAGGTAACAGGAAGAATTTGTAAGGATTCATTCACGTTCAGTCACTTTGTAATGGAAGATACGGCCTATAAGAATAAGTGTGTATAAAACATGAGAGAAATACAAGCAATCTTAAGCTCAAAGAAACGCAGCTGGTAATCCGAGCTTAATGTTCCTTCTATATGGAAATTCAGCACATACGTGCAAGTAAAGAAGAAAACGTGTCGCCTCATTCTGGCTGTGCACAGTTGTTTGCCTGTTTATTGGACTAAGTTTTTTCATTTAGTCGTATAAATTACACGCTGCGATATTTAAATATGACGAGATTACTATAATAAGTACCGACACGTATAGAGCTGTCGGGTGAGCAGAATTACAGATGCAAAATTGTTAATATAATGTCACTCTCCAGGGTTGCTTGCTCCCAGAACGAATTTGACATGTCTGGTCCTTCTATTGCTGAAAGATATCCACTTAATTACCACTTTGTTTCAATTTTTGCATGATTAAAGTTACATTAACTTTGTATCAAGAATCAGCTCTTGAAATAAAATCAATGTTTTCATGTAATCCTGGCATTAGTCCTTCAAATTCTCAGGTTAATCGGTCCCAGTAGAGCAATTACAGTATCTAATGACGATGCACCCAACTAATTTTTAGAAAAGCCACGTGGGACCAGTAAATGCTCTTGTCTGTTTGTGGACTAAGTAGCTACAGCGAACTGTATCTTCGACTATTCCTCCAGTGCTGCTCTGAATGCTCTTTCAACTGTGTTCTATACGGTCTCTTTATAGCCTGGTGTATTGTGCTTCAAATCTGTCTGTCCTCACGTTTGCGGTCTTTCGGCAGTCTTGTGCTCTTAAATGTGCAAAAGTAATCGGCCTCAATCATTTGAATACAACAGATTGTGAACACTAGAATGTGCATGATAGCTTCCAAAAGCAGGCAAATGTACGAGAAACCAAATAAACTGACAGAGAATAATAATAATAATAATAATAATAATAATAATAATAATAATAATAATAATAATAATAATAATAATAATAATAATAATAATAATAATAATAATAATAATAATAAAACCGTGACCATATTCACAAATATTTCAACCCAACAATGAGAGCAAAGTTACATATAGCAAAAAGCAAAAGTTCATGACTCACACTCGACCTCTGAAAAAAAAAACATATCCACTGATTTACCTCAAAAGTCATAACGTAATGGTTGTATTATCTTTCCACCTCATTTGTGTAACAAAAGATGTTCTTTCATTGTTATGATGTTTTTCCTCCGAGGAATCATAAGTACCTTATGTACAAGAACAAGCTATTATTTCTTTTACAAAGTACGACAATATTTATTCTACATAAATGTATCGAGCTATTTAGACCAAGCTTATATTAAAGAGGAAAAGAGAAATATATAAATAGTAAATTACAGTTTCCAATATGCTCGTTGCAAAGACACACAAGAATACAATTTAACTTTAAAATATTTGGTTCATACGTAAAGCAATTTGTGTTAAGTGCTCAAATTTCTCCTAAAATGCTTGATGATTGAACGGTAACGACGCACAACTATCTTCTCCAGACTTTTAAAGTTTCAATTTCATGGGTTTCTCTTCCGTTTGCTTAATGGAGAGACAGAAACTACAACATTCACTGATGAACCCTCCATTGTTTTCTATTGTATTGTATTCTAAACATATTGATTTAAAGAACTGGATCGCCTAATAGTTACAAAAAAAATGATCTAGAGGTCCCCTAGTCCATGCATAGACACACGTAGTATGTGCATGACGAGCAGGACATTACAAGGAGTCTGTTTGCTATTTTTCAACAATATAATATCATGCAGTAGTTAAGAAAACAATATCAATAAATGAAACGTCTCGACTCCATGATAAATATATGTACTGCAGAATAAATGTCAACATTCTGTTCATTTGAAAGATTCTTACAGCTATTTAGCATTATTTCCAAAAGTCTGTCTCTAACGAGATCAATCAACAAGTGTGGATTTACACCTGGGGTAAGCACGTTCGCAACAACATCCAAGAGTTTACGCCTTTGAGGGTTGTAGAGAGGACAATGAAAAAGAGAAGTTAAATGTGCCTTCGATTGGGTGGCTACAGGAACAGGCTGCTGATGGTACAATATTTACGTTAAAAAAATGCGAGTTTAATTTAGACTGACCCAGGCGGAGTTGGGGCTGAACAATATTTACAAAGCGGTCCATATAAGAGAAAGACGAAGGAATCAATTGCTGGAAAATTAGAAGTTTTGTTTTCATTTCAGTTTGAAGTTCGATAGTGAAGGTGATTCTCTTACAGCAGGCTGGAGATCATTCCAAAGTCTATTACATGATGGGAGAAAAGGCGTGTAGAAGCGGTCAGTTCTACATTTTATTTGTTGGAGTTATGCGGGATTTCTTAATAGACGACGAGCTTGTACAAGGACACAATTAGGTATAAGGTCATATACATTGTAGATATTGTGGGGAAAGATTGTTAAGTATTTTGTATAGAAGTACTAATTTAAAGTGTATTCTCCGGGTGTGGAGTGACCGCCACCCAACCTCTGCCAACAGACGAGCACGGATAGTAAACTTCATACTGTAACCCTTCTAACAGGTCAGAGGACAGTTCTTGGGTACAGTTGTCAAAAAGAACGCAGCCATATTCCACAACAGGGCGAATCATTGTGAGATAAAGTTTTTCGAGAATTTTCCTGGAGATTTAAGTCGTTTTAGCAGTGAGAGGCGTTTGCCAGCTTTAGTGACAATGCGGTGGATATTCGAGTGCCATGTTAGGTTGTGGGATAGTGTTGCACCTAATTGAGTGTGTCTTACAGTCTCGAGTATTGCAGAGTTACCAAGATACAACATTGGAGGATCTACTTTTGAGCGCTATCACATGAACAGGAGGGAAAGGGATTTGGGAGCATTAAAGGAAACACGCCAAAGTGTGCCCCAATTATTCAGATGGTCAAGATTGGTGTTAATGTGAGTACCAGATGTCTCCAGATTATTAATGATATCAAGAAAACACGTATCGTCGGCAAAGAGTCTGATATCGCAGTTAATATCATAAACTATGTCATTTATGTATACTAGGAACAAAAGAGGCCCAAGAATGGAGCCCCGTGGAACGACAGCCTCAACTTGCAACCCTGAAGAGGATTTACCATGTATGACTACTCTCTGTTGACGATTGCTTAGGTATCTTTCGACCCTTTTAACTACAGGAGGGGTTATACCTAATTGTCGGAGTTTGAACAATAGACGGGTGCCATACCCGGTCGAAAGTTCTTCATATGTCCAAGAAAACCATTCTGGTTTGTTTGTGGATTTCAAGTCAGTTGTTAATGTTATGAACAATGCTTAAGAGTTGATTTATGGTAAAATCTTTTAACACAAATCCGGAATTGCGATTAGTAAATAGGTAATTACCCACTAAGTACTCATAGAGTACATTATAAACGAGTCTCTCCAGAACCTTTGACACATTACATTATAAAGAAATAGGACGATAGTTTGATTTTACTTGCATATCTGATTTTTGTAAACAGGACATGTGTTTGATTTCTTCCACTGGGTCGGGGATACGCCTGAGGATGAGGACAGGTTAGACAGTAGACATAAAAATTTACAGATGATCGGAGCAGTTAATTTCAGTAGATAATTACTAATACTATCTGGACCAGTCGCAGAACTAACCCTTAAGGAAGAGAGAATTTTCAAAATTTCCCTTTCATTTGTCTCAAACTGCTCTACTCTTGCATCGGTGCGACACTCGAAAGCAGGAAAGGAGGGGGGGGGGGGTCATATACAGGGATTTTGCACTAGTTTGCAAAGTACTGATTGAATATTTCTGCCTTTTCGATGTTATTGGAAATAATAATATCATTTTCAATATGGGGCGGTACGTACGGATGAAGCTTGCATCCGAGAACAGACTTACAGAGAGACTATTTTTTTACTTTAATTTCTTTGCCGTTCAGCTCCGCTTTGAGATTTGAAAAGTTAGTTCGTATTGATCTTCGTTAGCCATGACGGAAATGCTACGGAAGCGCTTATGAAGTTGATAAAGTCGTTCAGTGACTGGGGAGGATTACTATTTTTCTTTGTATCTCTTCTATGCGCGGTGGCGTCTTCTAATTAGGAGTTTATTATTTGCAGTAATCCAGCGTTCATCTTTTGGACGAATGAGAACATTTTTGTATGGAATAAATTCTTTTGCAATGTCAAGAAATAAGTTTGACTAGGAGTCAACCTTTTCTTGTACAGTATCAAACAAGTCGAAACCGATATGGAGGCATGTTCTAGACCTTCATTCAAGTCCTCGGGGTTTGCTCTCTTATAGGTCCAGACAGTTCTCTGGTAAGGTCTGTCATTGGGAAACGTAATAGAAAAGGTACAAAAAATAACGGAGTGGTCGGAGTTCAAGATTGGCGGAAGAACACCACTATTAATGATATAGACAGGGTAGTCCGTAATAAAAAGATATAAAATGCTGTTAGAAAATTCGGTGAATCTTGTAGGTTCCTCTATGATTTCATACAAATTATTGCGAGCAACCAAGTCTACAAGTTTAGTACCTAATTCGCTGTCAGCGTGGTCCTAGTCCCAGTGCTCGGAACGATCATTGAAATCGCCTGTTATAATAAGAATACAAGGATTTTTTTTATACAAATGGCAATCCATCCGCCGTGTCTGTTGCAGTCATTAAGTTATCAAGACTCAATAATAGATCTGGGTAGTTCTCATCGAGCCATGTTTCGGATCACGTAAAAATATCTATATAATCTGATTGAGCAAAAAAGTGTGGTTCATCCAATTTACCATCAGATTTGAAACTACGAATGTTAGCACGACAAAGTTGACTTTTTTAAGGATTGGGGTACCGGGTTTGGATGTACATCTTTAGCAGATTTGAAAAAACAACAGTAAAGCGCCGTAGATAAATTTCTCATGCCTATAAATGTATTAATTAAACGTAGTACAAATACTATCGACAGAAATACCAAGGATGCACTAATTTGCTCAGTGTTGCAGTGTTCATTAATTATCTTCAGGAGAAATTTAGAACAATAAAATAATTCAATTGCAGCCCTATATTGTTGTACACGACAACCCATCTTTCACAAAAAAAAACTTTTACCGATGACTACTGCATGCTATTGTGTGCCCGTTTGCAGCAAGTAGTGAAGACAATTGCGAAAGTAAAAATAAATACAAGAAAAAATGCTGCCTGCTGTTAATTACATACGACATAATTGTATCATTACGTAGATGGGCAAACAGAAAACATCTAGGTAGCACGAAGAAAACAAAAACAAAATTTAACATTATCATTGTTGGGTGACACATAACGACGAAAAAACAAAAGTACATGCATAAAAATGATAATATTTGTTGACATTATGAGAATATTCTGGATAATAAACCAGGCTGACAAAAAACTGGTATCGAAAATAAATGGAAATGAGAATACCTTTGTATGTACTATTAGTGTTGCACATACAAGTAAAGAGATATGATCGTTCGCACATTTGCTTTATTGTGTTATCGCCGATACAATGTCAAATATGCATGCGGGTTTCACTATCTTGGCACCACGAGTCAATGTATTGTCAAAAATGGCCGGCCAACATTAGATTGAGCACAATGGGAAGCCCAACATGATATTCTGGGGAGGAATTCCGTATTTGCCAGCGTATCTGCCGTGTACATAATGTTGAGATGGATGTTGGAAGATCAATATTCTCATATATCATTTTGATTGTCAGTTAAGTTTATAACATTTTGGGGAACACATCTCTTAACTGAAAATAATGCCATTCGTCGTCTGCTTAAATCTGAATTATTCCTTGATTCACCGTCTGTACTTCTGGTGGTAAAGGTAAAAACCTAACACTGCAATTTGGCACAGATACTCGATTTACACGCATATCAAATGCTCAGGGCCTAAATCTTGTAACCAAAATGTTCACATTTTCCTTAAATTTGGTTGTTATGTCCTAGGTAATTCTTGGTGATTTCCCCATGCTGCTTATATATTGGCACTATCTGCTAATGAAACCCTGGGGATATAGAGAGAAAGCGAAGGGGAGGTATAAATACCCAATATTAACCCCCCCAAAAAAACTTAAAAAGAAGCGTTCTCATTGGGGTTCTGTGGCACGTGTACGTGTTACGTTTCTATCTCTTCAATTTGTTACAAATGACATGCTTCAATTTATTTCGTTTCCAAAAAGTAAAATATATAGATTACAATTATCAAACAAAATTGTTTCACACAACAGCATGATGGACGTCTTTATTATGTACTCAGTTTACGCTTGTGAAACGAAACATCACAAGCAGTTTCGATTCATTAGGCCATTGCAAATTGGGCAATTCTTTTCGATTGATGGGAGAGGGGACAAAAATACAACCAAAAAAGTAAATGGCAGTAGGCTCAGTCTTTTTCGGTTTAGTAACATATATCTTGTTCAACCTCACATTCATTGTTGTGTAACATGGACAGGGTAGATAGTATGACGAAACTGTAGCAACCCTGAGCCAACTGGCACAGTGGCTCACAGAACAGTGGAACCCGATTCCCCAGCCCGAGATAGCCAAGCTAACCAGCAGCAGGCCAAAGAGGGTCGTCCAGGCTTGCTTCAATAAGAGTGGTGGTCACACTTGCCTCTAATATATATCGCCTTCAAGCAAACGAGGTCTTATTGAGGACCACCATATCCTCCCAAAAGAGGCAATGAAAGCACTGGTGCGATCAAATAAACGAGCTCCCACACACACATGCTCAATGTTGACAGAGTGGGCTTGTTTTGGCCATGAGTATAACCCATGCTGCATCACCGTGTCTTGGCGTACGTGTCGTCGCACCGGCCATGGGTTAGAGGCAGATAATGTCCCATTTGCACTATTGCTGGTTTTATTGTTGGTACCAGTTTTGCCAACCCTCCCGAATTATCCGGGAGTCTCCCGAAAATCCAGGCATGTGCTGTCTACCCTCCCGACTCCCGAATTACTCCAAGAATCTCACGCAAATCACCACAAATGACATTCTAGAAACATAATATGGTAAATTTTAACAAGTATGCTTTTCACAATCACATTTTAAAGGCAGATTAAGCTGCTTTGCATATCGCGGCATACTGAAACCAGGTACCGTCAAATGCCACAAAAATGCATATTTTGATGTCTATTTTTGATTTTTTTCCGGGGAGAATGCCCCTGGACCACCCTAGGAGGGCTCTGCTGCTTACGTCATTTCATAATCTCCCGAAAATATACATTCACCAGGTTGGCAACACTGTGTTCCTTAAACCTGTGATGATATATTCAACCAAATTAGATTCATTTTGTTACTCGAAGATATGTGTGTCATGTCTCTGCAGTGGAAAAATCAACATGATACTATGTATTCCATGACCGCTTAAAATAATGTATGACTGGTCCTGTATCTCCCAAGTGTTGAGGTGAAAGTGGTCAGCCGAGCACTATCTAGTAGCTTTGAGGAATGATCCCGTGCTTTAAAAAATTGAATATATGTCTGACTGCATCAACTGTTAATATCTTGTTTAACCCTCTTAAGTCAATAGCTTAGTGCTGCGAGGAAACTTGTTGATTACTGGGGTATTTTTCTCGACAAGAAAGGTCGAAGACGGCATGGACGGCACCGGGCACCTTACGATCATTTTAGTGGGGAAATTCAGCAGACTGATACACGGCGTTTGGTCTGTCCCAGTTAGCACGCCAATGTAAGTGACAACAGGATACCTACTTGTGTGTAACTTACCATTTAAATGTTCCAAGGCCAATTGCACGGAACACATAATGAAACAAAAATGCCTGTACTCCTTAACGTGTGCGTAACGTCAGTCTCCTCACTCATAACCGTAATAAAACAGCCCAAGTTGAATTGATTTTTCAATTTGTGGAAGAGCGCCTGAGGTCAATTAGGAAGTGAATTATAATCGCACTGTCTCCTTGAAGCAAATTCATACTTTTCTGGGCTTGAGCTTTCTGTAAGCATGAGAAATCACCCGTGTGGATTAGAATCAAAATGAAGTAGCTTGTATTCCCAGGTACATACCCCTAATAGCAGACAAGTCGACTGCACTCACTCCATTATCAAGTGCAAAAATCCATTTACTGCCTTGCGAACATATTTGTTTTCGATCGTGACGCATTCGGCTTTACTACAGTCTGCTCAGAGTAATGGTATCGCGAATACCGTTGTTTTCAACATTTGGATTAAAATGTATTGCATCCGGAACAAAGACTTCTGGAACATACTAAAATCACGAGCCACGCATTGTCTTTATCTGCGTTTGCGCCTCTTTTCTATGACAGGCAACTAGAAGATTACTTGTCAAATACATGTAATGCGATACAAACACATAATAACACAATTTTGTCAAAACTTGTTCAGTTTTAGAGCAATGTGTCCAGCTGTACCAGCCTCCACAATAAAGAGCTTTCCGGTATTGATAGCCACTTCTCGAAAAGTTGATTTTCGGAATAAATTGTCGCACAATATAAAGGTAACATTGTTAGAAATAAGTATTTAGTTCGAAATCAACCAATTAAGGGGAATAAATATGCCCAACCAATCTACCGTTCAAAAATATTCAACAAATTATATTGTTCAGATTTTTCAAACAATATTTAACCCTTGTTAACGGTTTCATTGTTTAAAACAACCATATTGTTTGTAAATATAGATAAATTTTTAACACTTTGATTTTGTGATTTTATATCATTTTTACCATGCTCTTGATTAAAAGGATGGTTTGTTAATCCTTGCCCGCTTTTCGAAGATAGAGGATTCATCAGGTGCACATATTCATCTCTACGTATGAAATTAGGCTGAGCATATTCAAGCAGTACACTAAGTGCCGTACTTAATTAGATAATTCCCGTGACACCCTGACATGCTTTTCCTATATATGCATTTGCCTTGAGTCATCTCCTGCAGTCATCATTGTGTTAACAATTAAAGCACAATGAGAAATTTTTGGTTGTCCCTACTGTTCAGGAAAATTCAAAAAGACTTTGAGCTACAAATTCTCATTTTTGCCTCAAAGAGGGAATCGTCATCTGCCAAGCCCATGGCATTATTTTTCTTGTACGGAATTACTCAGATTTCAAGCAAAGACTGGAAGCCTTCTAATTTAATGTAGAAGGGTGGATGTAAGCACTCGCAAGCGAATCAATGGATCAAGGAAAACCCAGGCTTCATGGCTGTCACTGATTTCTATTGCTGGCTTGCATCGATAAAAGGGTGACCTCTACCACGTGAAATGCACTGAACTTCGAGTCCTAATACTGGAACGATGTTGGTTCAAAAAGTCAACTGCAAATTTGATAGTATTGCCCGTGGTTAGGTTTACTAAAATATTGTCTGTTATTAGTACATGTAAGAACGTCACCCTCAAGGGATATCAATAAACTGCACATCTTGCATTTTTAGTTCTTTTTTTTAATCTCTATTTTTATAAGGTAAATGACGTGAATAGTATAACTGGTGCATATGTTGCCTCCAACTCCACTTTTCATCCTGGCTTTGATGATACACGCCACTCAGATTTTGTTAACTGTCATGGTAGGGTCTTCTTCATGAAATAAAATTATATCGAGTGCAACATAGCTTAATAAACTTTCAGCTACCATCACCCGATAATAGGTATCTAGAATTGAAATGTTGTGAAAACATGCTATGTTTATTATGATAACCAAGCGTTTATCATATAGTATGTATAGAATGTCAATACAAAGAATAGAATCTAGGTTTAACTCGTGTATAGTTAAAAACACAGTATTGTGCAATCACTCAACTTTATCGAAATCCAATGATAAATAATAAATATTATCGGCCCATAATTTGAAGACTCACTCAAGAAAAGTAGATAAAATTTTAATTTCCGCAATTGAAATCCATTCGATTTAAAAGGCAGGTTGTAAGGTTTTTAGTTGATGTCAGTTTTGTTCTTACGTTAATATTTCTTAAAAACCCTTTTTGAAAAGAGAGTTCCTATAGAAACCATACATAAAAACAGCTTCAGCAATGTAGAAATCTAAAATGTAATGATAAAAAATGCAACCCTCATGCTGAGGATAGAAACTGTTTATAAATACCCATTACAGGATTGTCTTAAAAAGACAGTATAAATATAATAAATAGCTTCGTTGAAATTCTGCAGATTTTTATGCTCTTTTTACATTTTAAGAACGGATTTGCATTCACTTCACTTCTAAGAAAAGTCTCTCCTGCATCTAAGTATGAGATCAATTTGTTTGATATTCTGGAAAAAAAAAACACTCGTAAAGAATTGATAATTCTTTGGAATTTGTTTAAAAATCAATACCTTCGACGGGAAAAGTATCACTAATTTCAACTTTTCGACTCATTATAGAAACTTGCCAATAAAGAATTCAAAGCAGGAAGAAGACCACTGTCAATTGAGGTTTTCCGACATTCTGGACATAAATCATCATCATTGCAACAAGGCAATTCTCCTCATGAAATAATTGGCTTAAATACATTAAAGTTAATTGGAAACAAAAACGAAAAATGGTTTGGAGAGAGGAGTGTATCACACAAAAGAATTTGATGTCATACACATTAGTCGTCTTTATTTTTTTCTGTAAACTTTTTCAGATAGCATGTGCAATAATTTTTTCCCGTTTATTTTGACGAATATATGACTTTTTATTGTGAGTAATTGTTTTCCCATACTTTCTTTCCCGTATGTATTGGGCCTTGAATTTGAGTATACATTGATTCATTCCGATTTCCTTTGCTAAAAACAGTGAATTCAATTTACAGAAATGATACCGCGGGCCAAATACAGATAACTTTGTCAATTGCAAAAAACTATCTCAAAACGAGGTTTCCTATCAGGTCAGTGACCAGGATGATATTTTTCGTGATTTAAATAAAAATGATTCTAATAACTGTTTTATTTCCAGAGCGTATCATGAAAATGAGAAAGTGATAATTTCAATTTCTGAGAAGTGAGTTATCTTTTTTCCATTTTGGAGACGTGAAGAAATATTTTTTCCTGGTAGCAACATTTCGGAGAAAGAATTATATATCGTTTCTTGACCGACTTCCCTTTGTAGTTGGATTTCAAATGTTTTCGGAGATTGTGTACTCCGTATTATGTTCACTTTTGGCGAAATCACATCAACATGCGGCATTTTTTTAAATTTCATGACTTTGTTTTGCATGTATATCATACATTAAATACCCATAGTCATCTTTGGTCCACTTCAGATAAAGCAAGGAGCGGGTATTTGTGGTCATTCCCACCACTCACTAAATGTTGGAGGGGTTCTTTGTTGCCACAAATCGCTTCCCATACCATTAGATAGGGCAACGTATGCTAAAGAAAATCAATCTTAAGTAGAGAAAAATTGTTCGTAATAAGCCTAAGGATGGAGATACTGAATATAATGTTTGCGTATTCACAATCAACAGACACAATCCAAAGAGTAAACTGAAGTTTTAACATAATCAGTAAATTTGCATTTTCATGCTTAATAGCAATGTATGCGGACAGTGAAAAAACATTAATGTTTTGACAAACTAAATTTGCTTTGTCATAATCATTATAAAGTGATATCTTTCCCCACACATGGGAACTCATTTAAAAGCCAACGCTTATTCATCTATCCATTTTATCGGTAGTCTAAATAAAAAATTATTTGCTAGAATGTTGACAAAATGATACACTTAACTGTAATTTGATGTAAATTTTATAAGCATTTTTCCCCACCCTGCTCACTGGACCTGTTTTGGTACGTCCCGAATACATTTTCAACTTGAGTGCGAGCCCGTCCCGTTTTGTGCCACTGCGTACCTCAAGGAACACGTGAAGCAATTTTTTCAGAAGCTACATTTTAAGAGTGAACGGACCGTACGTGGTCTTTCGGTGATGAAAATTAGACATGGATAGCTTTTACGCAGAATTTGTTACACGGGAGGTTGGTTGCTACATTTCTCTGTATTCAATGGGAGAACATTAAATAAAAAAGGTGACTTCATGCGTCCCTATATCTGTAAAATTTTTGTAATTCTTGACTGGTGTTCATGTTTTCCCGTGGATCAGATCATAAATCTGGTCTCTCTGTTCAAATGACTGATATTACCATGATAGATTGCGTATTTAGATATTGCCAGATGCACGTCTGTGGCACAGTCAGAACAGTACTGTTACTTTAAATAATTTTTAACGACTCTGACTGCTCGTGTCTACTGAAGTGTATTACCGAGTCCACCTTGTGCCAATTTCCAGACACTTATCTGCAAGTGACCAATCCATCACAGGTGGTCTGGTGTTGAACCTTGGTGTCTTTAGTCTTTTCTGCCAGTCAAATGCAAGGAGCTATAGTTACCTACTGACTGAAATTACAGATTAACCAGGCTTGTTGGTAAATGTGTGCATGATATTTGGATGTGATGATTAGTTCTACTTATCTGTGGTTGGCACAGACAAGAGTTGTTGGACTATACTTTACTGATGTACACTGATTAGGTCTTCCAAACTTCCTACACCAAAGTAAATATGGCAAGTGGTGATGTTCCACATATCATGTGCTTTGACCCGACCATGCCCGAAAGTGCTACGATGCTGACTGTTTTTCGACCCTGTTTGATTGCAGTCATTATTTTAGGTTCATGTAAGACTCTTTCAGGTTTTGGGTATGCAACTGCGTTTTCCATAAAAATACTATGACGTATTTACATTATAAACTAATGGCTGTCATCTGAGAACCTAACGATCAATTGATTTATTTATACATAACCAGATATTCATAATTATTGTATCCGTTTCGCACACCTACGATTTATGAAAGCGGAATTTTACATTGGCATGCAAGATGACTTAGCTGCAAAATTGAAAGTTAATATGGCCTGGAAAAAAACGTCGTCGGCTATTGTGCTTTAAAATTTTAGTATGGCACAATAGAGAGGTAATGATGACAATGTCGTGGAAGTATAACAGCAAACATGTAAGCTCCATAGTTGATTTCCATGACAGAAAGATGCGGACTCCGTACATTTCATGCGGCGTTGTGGTACAATTATGCAGAACATCTCTATATTTACATGTTTTGAGTGCAAAACACGGTAATGAGTCCAATTGGGTAATTTTGTTGGACACATAAAAATATCTTCATTATACCCTTTTAGGATCATGTGCTCGTATGATGAGGCTTATGTGTGTCCAACAAACAAATTTAGAACTCAGTGTAACTATGAAACGCGTGGTATGGATCGTGTCACTGTTTGCTGCATCGCCTTCTCTTTATAAGGAAGAAATAGGAGAGCATTGCATGATCCATGGACAGTGCTGATATTAATGATGCTCTTTTGTCGAACTAAGAGTAATAACCGTATAACCTGCAGGATGGCTTCCGCCTTATAAATGGACCTGGTAGAAAAATAAGATGGAATGTATGACAATGAAACAACGGACCTGGAAGGGAGTCGTGGCGATTAGCAATGGCAGAAAGCCCAGCAGCATATGAGCGCTATCTAGCTCCGCTTCAACACGTCAAAAGTGGCATGGAATAGATCGCACAGGCGTTGAATTCAGAAAACAAATAACCTCTTTCCTTAGGCTTGTATTACAGATGCTATTCAGACTTCATCAGTGGGCCAATTCTGACGATCAAGGTTGTGGCCTGTGGATTAGAAAGGATCGGTGGTTAATTTACAACCCGCTGATTCACACTGTCCTGTAAATAAGGTCATGGATAGGCCCGTAGGAAACATCCTGGCCCATTTATTCTCAGCATAATAAATTACGCTGGCAATTGTGGCTTCCTAAAGGGAAAGTCTTTGTTTAATTTAGTGCAAATCAGGCTAGTTTCATCACACAGGTCTGGGTTTTTATTTGCAACATGGAAATAACTGACCGGCATTTACTTGGGCCAATATTACACTGCTCGCTGTGGTCTCTCAAAACGACTGCTTAGACAGTCCGAAACCGGATAGGCGCTTAAATCGAGGACCGATGGCCAGACTGTCCTAACATAAGCTGCGGTTCATACGGTAACCTGCCACTCTCTGCTGTGTGACACATTCACTGTAGTGAGCTGGATCAACAGCCACCTGACAATCACCCATCGGTCACCTGATGGTATTAACCTTTTTCCTCTCCTTTAACAGTAGCTATAGGACCTGATAGTTACACTGCCCTTCTTCTCCTCGTTATGTGTAACACATAAAACGCCTCAGTGAAATCGTAAGCAAGCACATAAGATGATGATTGGGTCAAATCCTGGTACGTGTGGATCTATCACGTTCCAATCATGGACTTGTTAAAGCAACTTGGCATAAGCTGCAATTCAATGCCAGCATAAGTCAAAGAAGGTGAAAAGAGCGTTGACTTATTCACCAGAATATACTGGTCTTAATTCAACTGCGTCTTGCTTTATATTTTAAATAATAACCATTTGATATCTAAAACTATAAATGTCGTGAAGCAAATAAATTTGTTTATTTTGGTGAAACTTTTTCAGATCACATTTGGTCCTATAGATTCCTAAATGACTGCAAATCAAATTTGATATGTTTTTCGGGATTTTTTTTTTTTTTTTTCATAATTTTAGATAAAGTTGTCTCTTTCATCGTTTATTATGTAAAGATGTTCAATTGTTTACTGATGAGTTGAACGTAATAAAAAGTTCAGCACATGTAAAAAAAATTCGAAAAATAAAGCTCCCCTTTTAAATATTTTCATAGAGCCTGGTGACTCAATACCAAGTTTGACATTGATTATACCAAAAATTGATTTTAAAACCTGTGTAGAACTTAATGCTTCATGTGGCAAATGGTCTACTGCACAACAATGGTACTTATCATTAGGGTAAATACAGTCACGTCACATTTGCCTCTTTTAGATGTTTATGAAATTGTAACACAAAATCAATTCCATACACACATAATTTTTCAGAGGTATTTCAAATGTACAAAGGCCATATACAAATAAATTGAGCCAATTATTTTTCCTTATTGAAAGATAGATGGTTGCAACTAAAAATAACGGCAAACGTTTCCAGGGGAATGATTAGACCTATTTTTAACATTAAAATTGTGATTACATGTTTACGCCAGCCTGCTCAAAACGGTATCATTGGAGAGTGCCCCCAAGGGGCAACTTTAGGAACTACCTTTTTCAAATTGTAGAGAAGGCAATTTTAAGGTCTTGCTGTGCAAATAAAACATCAAGACACATGTAAGTTCGGTCGGATTTGGCAATTGCCGATTGATGTAAAGCATTTAAGTGCACCATATCCAGTCATAATATATTTTTCAAACCTATTTGTGAACCTTTGATAAGTAAATTATATGTAAATTTTCAAATTTGAAAATATACCAGAACAAGTTTTGGCCATCTCTCTGAAATATATAATACCAAAGTGCAAATTCATATTGAAATTGAATGTTTTTAAAAATGGGAACAGTCAACGCATCCTACGTTAATTGTAAAAGAAACAATAGAATATGACAAACAAAATCACAGAAGACTAGATATAATACATTTAATAAAAACACGCATTTTTTTTTATAAATTTAACATACAACACTTAATCAAAATACTCAGTTATTTGTGTCTATGTTATCTTCATGTTTTTATTTGCACTCACAGTCAGGTAAATATTTAATCCAATCTTAATACGTTTATTTGGCTTAAACCATGTTTGACGCCACCTAGTTGCCACATTTAAAATTATATAGTGGTTCCGCGCATTCATATTTGAGCGAAAAATTTCATCTGTAACAAAATACTGAAACTTTGCTGTGAATTGGCTTTTTCCGTTTCTGAGGTGTTTATTTTTATTAAATTGACACATAATTTGTTAGCATAGGCGTATTAGTGATCCGATATTTTTTGGGCACCAGGATTTTTTCCTTCCTCCGGCTAAAGAGACCAAAGTATACCAGGACAGCAGATCTACCCCACAATGTCATAGTTTTGAATATTTTATAAGTCGTCTGCATTCGATGTGCTAGTTTCGTTTGCTTCAATTTGGTCTTTAATATCCTGTAAATGAAAGCAAATGTCACATTTCGTGAAGTAACAGAATATTTGGTGACACATTGCTATGTGCAGTGCAGAAAAAGTGCGAGTGAATTGTGTTTACTGCCTCAGTTGTGACAAGACAGCAAGTATATACTGGGGTGAGTTGGTGTCTAACCGTAATACACTCATATGGCTTTATCCGATATGCGATAATTGTGGTACTTTGTCATTCCTCATACCGATATTTTCATCCTGAAAGAGTAAACACTATGCAACGACTCCAATCGTGAACAAATATTTGTCACTGCTTTGCACCATCATCATGAATCCTGATGCCAATAAGAATTCACAAATGGTAACAGACAGACCTGTAACCTATCTTCAGCGGTACAAGTGAACATATTGTATCGAATTTACAAAAATGCATTCACAAGGGTACCGGAAGGGAATACTATCCAAGCCCGTCGCAACAAAAAGAGACACTTACTCAACAGATGGAACTAGCGTAAAACGGGACATGAAATCAAATTTTTACAATATTTAAATTTTGTTTCCTTATTTCCGATTCCCCAATGTCAAAATCGGATAGCGCCTGGCGACTTCCTAATCTTGTCCCTGTTGAAGTAAAAGTTGAATCACCAGGTCCCTACATGTAGACGCAGATGCTGGATGCTGGATGCTTAGGGCTCAAACCCTTACCAATGAATGCTGTAAACCTAGGCCATGCTGTCCCGTTTGGCTTCATCTTCAATGTTCATTCATTTTTTTTTATTTACAAGACGTTCAGGCAGACAATATTTGATATATAAGCTATCTGCAAGCTTTGAAGAGATAAACAAATTTTGATCCACAGAACTAACAATGGCTTGTTGTGTCTGCTTCACTTTATCCACACACACACACACATACATACATACATATATATACATATATATATATATATATATATATATATATATATATATATATATATTATGGAACGCCATTTCTTGTTTTATTCAGTATTTGATCAGAAGAACAAATCGAGTTCATGCGGTGGACAAATGCATTTGTTCATGTGATTAAATAAAGTCTTTTGTTCCTCCGAATAAATTGATTTGATGTTCTGATAGAATCGATTCGTTCTTGTGATCAAATTTTAATCAGAGGAACAAATATACTCTTATTTGATCGCATAAACAAATATATTTTTCAGATGATTAAATCGATTTAGTCCGCAGAATAAATAGATGGTATTTGATCATCTCAACAAATATGCCCCATCCTGATTAAATTGACGCTCCCTGTCTGATTTGTTCTCCGGATCAAATATTTTACTTTGGACAAATCACTTCCGCCAGTATTTGATCCGCGAAACAAAAAGTACACACGCTACCGGAAGTGACGAGCGGCATACTGGAGGAAGTAATTATTATCTGATAATGGAGAATCGTCTATTTATTCAGCGGATCAAACAGATTTGATCACGGGAACAAATATATTTTTCAGGTGAATAAATCGGGATGTACCATATTGTATTTGATCACATCACAAGTTGATTTAGTCATCTGAACAAATGCATTTGGGCATGTGATCAAATTCATTTTATTTGTTCCTCTCAACAAATCTATTTGATCTGCTTAAATCAGCTTGTTCTTCTCATCAAATCAATTTGATCAGAAGAACAAATATACTGTGTATCAGATAAACAAATACATTTGTTCATTCGATCAAATCGATTTGATCGTGTGGCTGAATATTTAGTCTCCTGATTAAATATTTATTCACCTTATCAAATATTAGTTCATAAACAAAAAAGGCGTTCCAAAATATATATGTATATATATATATATATATATATATATATATATATATATATATATATATAGTATATATATATATATATATATATATATATATATATATATATATATATATATATATATATATATATATATATATATATATAGAAGGTGATGTATCACTATATTAGATACTTTCTACAATTATAACTTGAAACATGAGAGCATGAGATTCAATTGACTTTGGACTCAAATTGTGGCATTGATGATTTGAGCTTTTTGCTAACGCATGGGCAAGAACATCTTAGGAATTTGCTGTATCGCCATGATGTGGCAAATTTACTGTTATCCTTTTGTGTTTGCACTCCATAAGACATTACACAGTGCACAATATCTTATTCTGTCAGGAGAAAAGTGTTTGTTTGCAGGCCGGTTGCTAAATTTATGTATCCGTCAACATTATAACCATGACCGATACCATGTGAATGAACAAATTGGGTTGTCTTCTTGCTATAATGGTGGTACTTCAGTGTAGACAGGTAACTCGTCGATGAACGTTGATATCATTTCCCTTTGCTGAGAACAGATCTGGATTTTTTATGGGATCGCAACCCAGGGTGTAGAATATAGATTTACGGATTGCAGTGCCCAGTTGTGACTGACTGAACGCAGATTTGCTTGAAGCGCTTTGGGCGCACTGCGCCTGAAGTGCGCCTTGGAAAATGTTTATCTAGACCATTCGTATGGTTTCTTCAACTGTAAGCATGTTGGCACTTTAATGAAGGGTCAGTTTTGAAAGAATATCAATCTAGTATCATTATGTATATCAATTTAGAGTAAATAGACTTTGGTCACAATTGGCAATATTATACAGATATTGGATGGCAGGGTGTCCAATATGAAGTTTACCGGACGATGAAACGTTATATCGGGTGAGGCGAAGCCGAACCCAATATAACGTTTCAGAGTCCCGTAAACTTCATATTGGACGACTTGCCATCCAACATCTGTTATATTCTGCAATTTGTATGATTTTCCTTGTATAAATATAGAAGTCTGAAACATTCTATAGTTAAATCACAAAATTTATTTCCCATTGAAATTCAACACATCTTGCTTGAAGCTACGGAAAAGCCCCAGTGAACGTCACTTGCGTTATGACGTCACGCGCGCGGGAATTCCCTCGAGCTGTCCAATATAACGATCCAATATAACATTTACAGGGCAGGCACGTGGTACTAATAGAGACAGCTGATTGGCTACTAATAGACTAATGCAGAATATAAGAGTTTAATAATCTCCTTACATTTGGTTTTATCTGACAAATGAAAAGTAGGATAAACCAAACATTGATATTGGCGATCAATGCAAGTCTATATCAGTGGTATGCTGGTAAAATTCTATACCTGAGCTGAAAAAGTGTCGATGCTTGACCAGGTGTCAGGTACGGTAAACCGTAAAGGAAAGCACTTGGCTACGTGGCGAAAAATTATGTTTTATTCCCCATAAGTGAAATGATATTACTGTTGCGTTATATTCTGAAGTAATGCAAATCCATTAGACGAGTTGATTTTTCAAAAATCGCAAATGGGCCCATGTGACATTTCATGTGATGTTAAGAACACAACTCTGTTAATACAGTGTTAATTCACACATGATATACAAAAATATTAATTCATTTTTACCAGCCTGCCACGAAAGAAGCTCTAATGTGCATGTTAAGTGCATTAAGTTTAGAGCTAAAGAGGAAAGGAATGCGCGATGAGAGGTGTGTCAAGAAGCATGACAAAGAAACTCCAGCTTTTCAGGGCGGGAAAAAAACTTCCTAGAGCAATTTAACGAGACGAGTGCGATTCCAATAAAACAGGAACCTCTCAGCTGCGGACGTGGAATTCTTCCTGTCATCAACTTACCAACAGTGCTTGTCAATTTTTTGCAAGTGAATGTAGGTGCATGTTATTTCTGTACTCCTGAAATATTATTTTCGAGACCATGAAGAGCATATGATATCATGAAGAATCCTTGGATCCTACATTGGTGCAGGCGTTGTTTGATATGCGCCAACGAACATTCACTAAGCAAAGCTGAACCTGAGGATCTTTGTCCATAACATTGCTTAGCTGGAAAACTGCCTGTTCACATGTAGGGTTGCCAGCAACTGGCTTTAAACCAACAAAGTTAGACAGTGGTACTAGGTAGTGAAATACGACGATATTGGAGGTTTTATACCTCAGGGGTTGTCTCTTTGCATGCAAGACATCAAAGTTCCTATAGCTATTTCAAACATTGTATCAATACTGCAAAGCTGGCCACCCCGTCTGCCAAAACAACAGTACGAGTTCCTGATGGAGCGTTATAAACATCAATTGATGTCAAGGAAAACTAATGATTAAACACAAATTCGCAACATTAAAAAAACATGGCACTACGTTGCCTTGGAATTCGCGAATCGCATCTTTTACAGATGGAATACGTTTGATATAATTTTGTAGTTGGACAAAAGAGTAGTACATATTTTAAGCTTAGCTGATATAATTTTAAGGGACAGTGGAAGACTTATTTTAACTATTGGTGGGTTACATTTCAAAAGTCTGAGTCACCATTTTGCCTTGGTGCTCTCTCAATCCAGACAACTATTAATCAGCAGCAAGTAAATCTGAAAAGGGTTCTCCAACCTCCAAGTATTGTAATAAGGTGATGAGCCACAATATTAAGAAAAACAGATGAAGCACACGACATCTAAAATTATTGGTTCCCGTCGATACGTTCTCACAAGAAAGTGTTGAGAGCTAAATTAATTTTGCAGTACCGGTTCCAGTTTGTATGATCAGTTCAGGTTTCAAACTTGGCATAACACGTCTCACGCCAGTACGTCGTGTACCTATATTATTACCGACCCACCTCAGAAAATCAGACTCCAGAAATCGGTGTTTAATCCGTAATTGATATTGTAGCTGAAAACTACATTCTTATGGCTTTCTCACCCATTTTCATCGATATGGACGACATATGAGCCTTGTAAATTTGCAACTGTTGTTTGAAGTCAAGTATTATGTCCACTGCACCGAATAGAGTTTTAATTTTTGTTCGATTCTACGATCACGGTGACCCCTTCTTAGCTTCGGAATTATAAAGACAAAAAATGATATTTTGATTATCATCTTCACAAATGATCATTCGATAACCGCTTAGTCTTGTGCGATAATTAGTCAACTTCATTAGAAAGCCTACTCACTAAGTAAGCCCTAATACTTGTAAAAGCTTGTGCAAAGGCAAGATTGACATTATATTGCCGCCTGTTTCTACGTTCTTTTTAACCCTTATCTAAGATGAACTACAAAGGACATTTTCCCAATGTGTTCGTAACAACGTGAGCCCAAAACACCCAAAGGATACATTTGGGACGTATTAATCTTGTGACGTCTCGTCTAATTTACCACGCAAGATATTTTATGACAAACAGGCGACATATAAAATTATCGATTGCTCTTGTATAATTTGAGCGCGACAGTGTTAACTTGTAATTTTACTTTTAATCCCTTACTCGTGTATACGACCAGCCGTTGGCCCTGCAAGATTCAAACAGATAACCAATAGCCGTTATTAACGTTATTACCTGTGGTCGTTTTTCTTTTCTTTTATCCATTTTTATCCATTGCTATAATGGGATAATCAACATAGAAGCTGTTTTCCTGATAGTATAGAGAGTCAGAGTGGTTCCCCCTGAGTGCTATCCATTTCAGAGAGCAATCGGTATTAGCATCAGGATTTATGTCGTCGAAACCGAAAATTGGACTGACTTCATTGGGTAGAACATGAGCGTTTGGTATGAACTAACCTCCATGCACAAATTCTATGCGTCAATAAAGTGTCTCGCAGCCGGCGTTCAGGAATCATGATTCAATATATTTGCACGACAGTATTCCTTTCTTATGGATTGTTTTTAAGATAACTGTATCTAGGTGATTCCCGTAGGACAGGAGCAATGCAACAAATGGATCTTTCAATTATCACTTTTCCAAAGAATGGGCTACGTTATCCTGTCACAAACGGAACAGACCGGGTCCACATTTTTGCGCTTACATTTTACATATGGTAATCGACACAAAAGGTTAAAATGGCACCCGACAGCTAGTGATCCTTGCTTTCAAACAGCTTTAAACAGATTTCAGTGATATAACATCTTTAGAGTCTACATTTTGAAGAATTTACTTTTCATTTTTAATGAGCAACTGCGTGTTACTTCGTCCTAAATTTAACACAGGACAGCTAGACAAGATATCCTGTGGTTTCTATTTTTGGTCAAACAGCACCTGATAGTCAACCAAGCCGAATCTATAAGTACAGTAACAAAATCGTTTCCTAATATGATAGATAAACTGCTGCCGGATTGAGGTAATGTCAAACTCTGTCGCTTGTATTCATTACCTTGCATTGGCGTTGAAAGCCATTTGCCGGGTACCGTAAAAACCATTTTAGCAGTCTCTGGTAAAGGGTCTAAAGGAAAACACACTTGACCATCTTTTTTATTTCCATACACCCAATAGATAAGGAAAAAGCACCACGATATGTGTAACATCCAAAACAGAGTTGCCCTGTTTCTGGTGCCACAGACTACTTTACAGATGAGCTAATACCTAATTAGATCTTCCTTCACATCAAAGCAGATACTGTCAAGTTTATTGGATATTACACGCTAGGTATTAAAAAAAGCCAGAGCGGACAGGTACACAAATTAAGGGCCAATTTATGGACTGGCCATGCACGCTTCAATATCAGATTCGACTGCAGGCTCTTATAATCTGCAAATAGAAAATGGCCACTCGTCCACTTTGATGTTGGAAACAGCTTTCGCTGAACCCACACTGTTTATACAGTAGGTTCCAAAACGAAAACACATATAACCATTTTATCATAGTCTAACATTCTTTTTCTTTCTTCACAGCTACTTCTGCACACACACATAAAATTTCAAACAACAGCTTACAATCAAGCACTCTGTCTCGTGTACACAAGAATTGAACGTATAGCTTTTCTCCCAAAGTTTTTTCCGTAATTCAGTAAAGCAGATCAAGGCTTGCAAATATTCCAAATTATGCATGTATGTATGTATATATGTATGAATGTGTGTATGTATGTATGTATGTATGTATGTATGTATGTATGTATGTATGTATGTATATGTATGCATATTTGTGTGTATGTATGTACGTGCCTATGTATGTATGTATGTATGTGTGTATGTATGTACGTGCGTATGTCAATACTAACCTGGCATGCAAAGTCTTATGAAAGGAATTAACCTACCATCTTTCTCCAAAAATTTCCAAGTGGTTGCTTCATCCTCTTATAAGCTTGCATAACACATGAGCATATGGTTGGTCAAGTTTTTTATCTTAACGGTGTATGAAATACTGACCGCTTTGCGGGTACAATATGGTATTTAGCATATTTGTACTTGTTTTTCAAACGGAGGTAAAATTGCAAAATAGAAGCTGTCGCTTGACTATTGTTGTCCTTGCACGCAAGCAATGCGTTATATTTGGTTCAGACCATATTCAATAATTACATGTACCGTTCTATTGTCAAATTCTTTTTTAGTGTCTAATTCAAGCACAAAAACCCTGTTATGTACTCGGATTATCCTGTCTGTTAACTTCCCGAGGTAACGTGGCAGGGTGAAATTCTAATAGTATTGACAGGTACACACATTTATTGGTAATTGGGTGAGAACACACGTTGCCACTTTTCAGGAGGGACTCTGCTCCAAGGCCATAACCTCAGGATGAACAACGTCTTTGTTATTTTTATTGAGTACACGGAGAACAATTTAATGCGGGTATAAGGCATATTATTATCACGTCTGAAGCGTCTAAGAAAGTAATTTTTTTGCAATATATCACGTCACCATGTAACGACAACGGAAACTAATTCTGAAAACTGGATCAAAATCTGGAGACTCAAATTTTGCACGTAGTCAATTCTATTTATTTATTTATTTATTTATTTATTTATTTATTTATTTATTTATTTATTTATTTATTTATTTATTTATTTATTTATTATTCATTCATTTATTCAGTCATTCATCTATCTATTTATCTATATTATTTTTTGGGGGGGAGGGGAGGTGGGGACGTCTTTTATTTAGAGGAATAGTTTTTTTCCAGAAGCGAAGGTCAGGTTATTGTTGCATATGTAGGCAGTGCGCTTCACTTCGCTTATCTTAACAATATTGCCATTTCTGCTTTTCAAAGCTCCAAATTGTCTAGTATTGGTGGTAATATTGGCTCTGTGATACATGATGTTTTATCCTTACTTCAATTATGCGATCCTGGTATGCATTAACTTTTGTGTTTCGGTGAAAATGGGTTTTAGATCAACTTGGTGAGTGGACTTAATGTAATTATGCCCATAAATGCGACGAAAGCCGCCTTTTCTGAGTCACTGAGCAACAAAATAATGTAACATTCATATAAAAAAACGCGTAATTCCCCATTGAATATTCTCTCATCTGCTGCCAGTCTGGCGGCTTTATTGGCAATTCTTCCATGAGTTTGCCTTGGACAATCATTTTGTTCTCAGAAAAGGATGACAGAACATGTAAAAGGCACCTCTGATCCCACGAACCCTTTTCAGGGCAGTCGGCAACGGCCAATTATTTTAAAAACGTGGTCTTTTTCCCTAAAATTCATATCTGTTACATTTGGAATTTTTGTGAAACTTTGTTCCAGATTTTGAAGAATAGATCTATCCAAGAGTGACAAGTTTTTCCAAGAATTTAAGTTTAGTGCAGGAACACCATACTAAAGAAGCATAAGAGTCCTTTAAATACCGTTTACCAAAATGCAAGATTCTCCACAGAGGGGCTTCTTCTACCACATGTCTAATTAGCGTGTTTTTTGTTGTATATATAAAGTCAATATCTCTTGTATTTTTCCGTGGTTGTTAATTTATATTTACACAAATCACAAAAAACAGTGGGATTTTCGTCGCTGCAGCAAACACCAGACAAGGAGGATGATTCACAACCAAAATCGTACACATGGGCATTTTATCCAGCTCGCTGTAACACAGATAAACAACAGTACTGGCTTGGATATAGCTCCCATTAGAGAAGCATCAATGCATTTCACAACCAGCTTGATGATGTGGGAACTGTAACACCCACGCGTTTCGCTCCAGGGATAGCCCGTACAACGAACCAACGTTGGCGACCAAACATTTGCTTACCTGACGATTTTTCACATACAACTGTATTGTATTGGCATATCATTTTGCATAATTTTCATGAAATATCAATAGTTTTACACAAAGACACATCTGCACTCAAAGTGCTTGTGTTTATACAAGAATCTTGAATGTAGAGTTCCAGTTCCACCTTCCGTGCAGACAGATTCTGTAAACACTTGTGGTCAATTAAGTATGTAGGTTTAACATACAGGAATGCATATTTTTGTGATATTTGGCCCAGACGGGAGGTCACCCTCCCAGGTCAGACATTACCTTACAAGACAAACGCAAAAGCTTCACACAGATACCAGACCTGGTTTTTTTTAGAAATATCTGTCAAGTAATAATGTTACCTCCTGGATTGGTCATTTTTGCAGCGTTGCTGTTGCAAGCTGTCCTCGCCAATAAGCATTTGACCTCTAATTTTCTTCGATTAGTGGCATACATGTTCCCTTCAGACAGATAGTACTCGACTGTCGATATTATCAAAAAATAAGAGCCGAACAGACCACATTACCGCATGTTTCTTTGCTGAGGATTTTCTTGAAATTGACCCCTGGCCTATTGCTTGGCACCGTTGATAGATTTTCTGTCACATAAGTGCACAGCGGGCATATGAAGAATTCCTGAAGGTGATCAGGCTAATGTGACACACTCAGCTAGGCTGTTTCCATTTTGCGCCAAATCGCTAACAGCATCTGAAGACTACTGCTCAGCATTACATGTATATGTATATGGTATGCACTTAGAAACTTTGCTTGATTTGTGACATTATAGCAACAGATGTTAAAATTAGATCCAGTTATTCTGGCACCGTGTGTTGTACAGTATACTCTGTTAGAAATAATAATTTCTTTCAAATTATATTAATTTTGCTTTAGAAACCGAAGAAGGATTTGGAAAACAAAGCAGTGTCTTATGCTGGTTCCCCTCCAACTACAAAACACAATAAGAGCTAAGACATAAGACAAATAGACAATACTTGCGTCTACTTAAGCAGAGCTCTTAGATTTACCATGTTGACGCTGGAAGAAGTAAAGTAAATAAATAAGACTTTTCCATTTTGACCAAAAGAAATATCAGATACATTTTAATTCCAAGATAAGGGCTTCGACCATCTCAAATAAGTTTTTTTCAAAGAAAATGTTGACCAGGATTCCAATTTTTATGGGTTCATGGTAGATGGTTGATTCTGTTATGTTTCCATGACGGTGCTAAACCATTCTGATTTTTTTACAAAAGGCGCAGTTTTTTTCAGTCGCCTTTCCGAAATGGACTTCCATTAACCTCGTCGTACAATTAGTTTACGTTTATGCTTTGTGTGCCTCCCTTTACTACACGCTGCCTACGCTTCTGTTTGGCCTTGTACCTTTCAGCAAGGAGTAGGGAAAATTTCTGCCGCCTCCAAACGTACAGAACATATTAACCCGGGATGTTAACTCGCTTGGCACAAAACATAAGGACCGTTTCTGATAACGCACAAAGTAAGGACACTGGAAAATGTAAACAAAGTTATAATGTATGCATATCTGTATACATACATTATGTTTACAGTTTCAGTTAAACTCAAGTCATTCATTCAAGTTCGAATCGTTTGACGAAATAAACCATTGGTTTATCCAAACTGACAACGCCGAAAAATCGCCTTTATAGTCCTTGCACCAACGTCGTATTCGTCTCCAACAGTGTGTTTTCAAATAATGGAAAACCTGATGAAGTAATTATCAAAACGATGATAACTTATTCGGGAAACAGTATCCGTCAGGAGAGTTTTTTTGCAACCTGTATTGGCAGGAATGTGTCCTGGAGACACAAGCATGCACCTCCTAGTAATTGCTTCAGCCAAGCACGTTTAAATTATTTAGTTGTTCCAAGCCGTAAGACACCTTTGTGTAAGTTAGACTTTGCGAAATAAAGAACTCACCTTTGACAAAGCAGAATTAGTCAAATTATGTAACATAAAACCAAGAGAATCGCTGGCTGTTGAGTCTTGGCGACACTAAAATTATCATAAACTTGTCATTTTCTATCAATGCCTGCATTAGCATTGGCGCTGTACCGTACACGCTTGGCAAATTCTAGAGAGGATTCGTGCAGTTTTACTTCTAGTGGCAAAAACAGCGTGATGGCCGTGAAAAGACAGCAAATATCAAGCACACCTTATGACAAATGAGCTAAAAGCACTCACTATCAAACTGCACCTGAGCTTTTTAGGGGTAAAGGTAGACGCCCTCGATACAAAGTCACGAAGACCAATCAAAAAAGGGTGACCTCGTCCTCGAGTGTACGCTCTGAAGATCTCAGGAAGAGCACATATGATTATAATTGATAGTTGCCCTTCGGGGCTCCTGCCGTCTTTACGCAAGTGGAGAGCACTGTCATATTCATAAATCTACACAGCTAGTGAATCAAATTTGCCAGAACAACTTTAGTGGGCTCCTCTTCATCTAACATTATAAAAGATCATTAAGCGCCAGTCGTCAGATCAATGTGTACAGTTCTTGTTAGTAATACAACTACGGAACTTTTATGCAATTGCTGTTACCAAACATTTTGGAAAAAAAGTGTATTTTGTAACGTATTTACGGCCACTAACTTTTACATCTTTAATCTGTTGGACCCAGTAAGAGAGAGGCCGGCGCACAAAGGACACAGAATGTTGGGGTATATTGGATAAAATAAAGCAAAACATTAATTTTGTGGTTTAGATCAGGAACGAAATAAAATGAAACTATAAATCTAGATCCTCACATGTCATACATTGATCAATTGTTAGATCATATATGGGAGACATAAAATAGATGCTATTTATTATCCATATGATACACACGGTTTAACAGAACAATATTCGGAGAAAAAGAAATGACATGATAACAGTCTAGTGCATTTGGATGATGCATACTTTCTTCCTACTCACTAAATGCCTACCGCCAAGTGCATGACCATTCTAATTCGAAGGTAATGGCAGACTCCTTTTTAAGCAAAATTTGAAAGTTTTGAATCTTTAACAATTTGATTAATTATGTTATAATGCAAATGGTCAATCTTTATGAATGATAGGGAAAAGCGAAACATATGCACGTTCCTGGATACAATTAGAACTACAAATACTGTGGAAATACCCGTACCCCCATCTGACAAATAGCAAACTGTGGCCCATGGACGCTGCAGTTCATCAGCAAATAGTGGTACTATTAGCCATATATATCACTCATTTCTATTATTTTGTTTCTCATCAATGTCATTCCTGTGAGGAAAACCTGGATGCCCCACTGTGACCTGTACAACGAGATCGCGACTGCATCACAAATTATGAAAGTTGGTACACAACATAATCTTTCACCCTTCACTCAAACAAACGACATGCATCATCCATTATGTCAAATATGGACGTTGTGTTAATAATGACAAAGCTGAGCAGTGTTTTAAATGATCATACAATTAAATTAGACATTGCAAGACTGTCTGCAGATAAATCTAAAGGAAATCAATGCTATGTTATCGTTCACCATTTTCCTGACAGACAGCAAATAAATTATGTAGCAGGCGTACATAGGTTTATAACAGCTTTTGTATGCGTGATATAGCATCTGTATTTGGGATTTAAACTGACAAGTTTATTTTTTGATTCTGACTCCCCATTATAATGCATCACTAGATAGATTTAAGACATACCCATGTCCCAGGTGGGATAGACAGGACTGCAATGATGCGTATCAAACAATTCTATCAGAGAAACTTAACTCCCTGCCTCTGTTAACATTAGATGAGTTCAAATGCAATGATCAGAATTACGTGTTACATCAAATTGATACCATTAACACATTAATTCATGATTCGTGCAAAGAGGCAGGATGTACGCCGAAAAAGTTTTTTAAGCCAAAACCATACTGGTGTCCACATCTCAGTGTCATAAGGGATCGGAAAAGGTTTTGGTTTAATTTATGGGTAGCAAATGGAAAACCGAAAACAGGTGCAGTACATGACGCACATAAATATATTAAGAAACAGTTCCGACGAGTATCCGGACATTATAGGCAAGGTCTTCATAATTCTGGTATGCAAAAACTTAACCTGTATTTCGGGCAGAGAAAGATGTCTTATTTTCGGAATGAGCTGAAACGACTAAAGAGAAAAAAGGTATCTAGCAGTAGAGATGCTAATGATTTTCAAGTTTAATATAAAGGTGTTGTGCAGGATAAGGGTACACTTACTAGTGATCAGTTGAAGATAAGTGAATTTGTAAAAGCGGAGTATACTAAAAACTGTAACAAAGTATTTGATATCTCGGTAACGCATAACCATATTAAAGATCTGATTGGTTTATTACGCAGGAATATTGCGGCTGGCCCAGATGGAATTTATGCTGAGCATTTGATATACGGTAACTCTAAATATCTATGTACTCACCTAGCGTCTCTATATTTTATCATTCTTCAGTGGAGCATTGTGCCAAGAATATTACAATTTGGTGTCTTGGTACCTATACTTAAAAAGCCCACACTCAATCCAAACGAAGTAAGTAACTACAGACCTATTACGTTGAGCTCCACCCATGGAAAACTCCTAGATTTATTTCTGATACCAGATTATGATGCATCTGACACGCAGTTCGGCTTTCGTAAAGCCCGAGGGACGGACATGGGATGTGCTTTGCTACACAATGCAATTTCCTATTTTGAGAGTAGAAAATCACCCCTATTTGTAGCGTCACTAGACGCGGAAAAGTGTTTCGACACAGTATGGCATGATGGGTTATTTTTTAAGTTACATGATGTGCTCCCCTTGCCACAATGGGCTTTTCTATATACCTGGTATCGTCAGGTTAAAGGGGTTGTAAGATGGAATGGACTGTACAGTGCCTCGTTTGATGTCACTCGTGGTACGAGGCAGGGCAGTGTATTATCTCCCACGCTGTTTAATGTCTTTATAAACGACTTTTTGCTTACATTACAACTCAGTGATTGTGGGGCTCGTATTGGATCCCAGCAGATCAACTCGTTTGCATATGCAGACGATATTACTTTGCTCTCCACAATTATGCCTGATTTACAACAATTAATCAATATATGTCAGGAGTCAGTCAGTTCACCTTACTGATATTTTATATGTCACTTGTTAGCAAAGTATTGGGCATTTGGTGTGAACGGCCTTGTGCCGGGGACTGTTGTCTCAAGAGTTCATAATTATGGTATGTCGCCTGTTGCCGTTTTTCTCGGCAGGCATGATTAAACGTCACGAAAACAGCAAACCAGTGCTCTTTCTGATGGGATGGTGGATTCATTAAAGTACTCGCTGTTCCATGAGAATTTCCAGAAGCCATGGGGCTATGAACATACACTGGCAACATTGTTGACAAAGGCGTTTTAGTCACCTTCTGGGCCTGGGCTAACGGTCTGGGGGAACATCTGGCACGGAACCTGGCTCTGTTCGTTAGGGCTGTGTGCATCTCTGGTGGGAAGGGCCTATCTCTATTTCCATGGTCGAGAGCGCGGCCAGGTCGTGTCGCGGGTCATGGAGCCATGCCATGGAAAAGTGTGCCATCTCATGACTCCATGCCCCCAAGTGTGACCTAGGCCGCACTCATTTTCATGATATCATTTTAATTTTGGTTTATCAAACTTGGTTTTTGTATGTATATGTATTCATAAGCGATGTGCTCTGTGATGTGCTTTGTAAATACGTGTTGGTGCTGTGTAAACATTTCGATGTACTTGACATTTTTATTTCTCCAGTAATGGAGGTTTAATAAATTATTATTAATTATTATAGCTCGAGCAGAAGCGGGGTCCAGATTTTAGCATATTCTACAGGTAAAGTATTATCTGTATAGCAACAGGTCACGCCGGGTATGACAGCAAGAAGTGTTCTCTTCATTAGAACAGAAAATGTAAAAGTCTCCCATTGTATTCCTATCTGGAAAGTGACAATTAAACATATCTTCCTCATGAGATTTTCATCAACTTCATGTACAACTCTATATCTTTATATCAGCCTGTAGTTTCTGATTTAAATGCATTTCATATGCGATATTTTAATTTCGGAAATAACCTTGTTTATTTTCAGAGCAAATGACTTCGGCTTATTGTTCAATTATGACAAAATACATCGCCAGTCGACGCCCTCTGATGTTTAATGGACAAATGAGAATCCATGTGTCAACTTGTAAAACAGGGAGATAAATAGCCTGTGTGTTGTAAATGTAATTACCTGAACTTTGAGTCCGTCCGACAAAATTTGAAACTGGGTCCTTTGACCTGTTTCGTTAAGTCCTACCCGAGCTATGCCTCAGCGAATTATCATTTGAAATGCTGTTTATTTTATCTTTCAATTGCTTGCACAAACTGGGAAAATGAGTGATTGCACCAGGGATACAAAAATTTTGACATGCTTATCAATGACCAAAAAAAGTATGTAGATTAAAACGCTTCTTTCACATGTATATACGCAACCCTGATGAAACATCTACATGGAACTTCAACCCATGGGTGATTATTTATGTTCACAAATTGAAATATGGGAAGGCGTCCATTTTGGAAGAATTTGGTTATGATGACAAGGAAGCTAATGTCTCTTGAAGTGATACAGCATTTTGCGTCTACCACACAGCTGAAGTTAGTCAGCGTGTGAACCCTTAAATGTCCTATTGCACATATCAATGTGTCAACAAAAGCTGCCCTCGTGCATACGAACAGTTACGTATCGTTGACAAATACTGAATTGAATGACAATTAAGGATAAATATGCGTTGCAGCGATATTCAGAAATCGTCCAATGACTCTAAACTCACTTTTTTTGCATATATATATAAAGTAACAAACTGTACTTTCAGTGTGTTGTATTTTTACTTTTAGGGTGATATAAGAGGCTCAATTATTATGTGGCAGAATATCAGGACAAGGGAATAACTGCCAAAAACTTCTCAAAGATTTTCAAACACGCGCTTCGTTTTGTCACCAAGGTCCATATGGAGCCAGTTTGCCTTTGATGTTTCATCGTTTCAGATCTAAACACCTGTATCCCGAGAACAACATCTTAAATTCAGAAATATGAGATACTCTTTTAGTTAACTGTATATTGAGTCTGTTATAATTTTGATCTGAAAACATGTTCAATGTGTAAACGCTGAATATCAAGTTTATAAGCTCCACTAAAACGTACATTTACACGTATAGCACTTTGTATGCAGCTGTGAATTGTTGTCTTCCAGCAAGTTTCATTGTAAAATCACAGATGACGTTGCATCTGTCACAGGAATGTTATTTGCGACCTAACCATAAAAAATAACATGTATCAGAGTCTATATGGCATCCAAAAATGCACTAGGCCATTGAGAATTTATATAAAAAAAAATGCTATACACGTTATCCCATAATTGCAATATAATGACGGAATCAACCTTGCATGAACTTGCTGCTTTTTTAATTTCTCGGCCTATTTATTTGCTCAGAGCAGCGTTTCCGAGAAGAAAATGACCTGTAAAATATGACTGACACGTCTGGGTAATTTTTATTTCAGCGGCGCACAAAATTTGCTTCCTATTTCTGCTAATCAATAAAATCGGAATTCTGCGTGAACTGAACACCACAATATAATTTGAAATCAATCAACCTCTAGACCGGTTTCCCTCTTTTCTCCCCTGTTCGTGGTCTATTATGCATAAACGTACTAAAAATAAACAAGCAGTTAGGGAAATTTGCCCATTTTATTTCGGATCACGGCAGTTGACACACAGCCTTCAAATATGAATTTTCCTGACTAGTATTTTGATATGGCGACAGTTACCTGGAGGAAGCTATATTAGGACATTATGGAACAGCTGGCTTGGTCTGCAGAAAGGAGGAAATGAGTTTTATATTGAGGGGTGCATCAGGTGTCGAGTAATTATGAAAGCAATAGATTGGCTATTATCCATTCTTCTCCATAGTGTCATCTCATGTGCATAACAGTAATGGAGTTAAGTGACACAGGCTTTGCTTGCTCCTGCCTCTCAGTTGTACACACGTTCCACGATTTTTTTCCTGTGATTCTGTGTGAGTACTTACTTCAATAACCTACTATATGAGGACTGCCGATATTACATCTGCAACAACAGTCCTACAAACACGCTGATATTGATCCCTTCTGTCAGACCTAGAAAGGACGAGATATAGTAACATCCTGCACGTTGTATTCTGTCTTTATGCATGTATACATCAACCACGCACTGAGGTTATTTTTGTAGGTCTCGTAGGATCTTCGTGTGCTGCGTTTAGCAGGAACATCTTTCAAGGCACTATACACACACACACACACACACACACACACACACACACACACACACACACACACACATATATATATATATATATATATATATATATATATATATATATATATATATATATATATATATATATATATATATATATATATATATATATATATATATTTGTATTTGTGTCTTTTTGTCCAAAACCACTTCCTAGTAGTCATTACCCTATTCCGTAGTCCGAACTCTTTACTCTCCATAAGCTAACCTGTCCCTGTCTAACTTATATACATAGAAGTTCTATTGTCCATATCGCACACGTTCCTCTGTAAAATTTTGACATAGGCTGAATTAGCCCAAATAAATTAAAGGTCTTCAGCGGGTAACTACTCAACACTTTTCGGAGCCTTTTACCCGTTGTACTAAGAATCTGGTTAAGAAAACTTATGTTTTAATTACACTTTCCTGACTTACCATCTAATGACTTCCATTCTTTTCTGACGTGCCTTACAAATGTTGCTCTAAGTATCCAGAGATTGTTGAGTACTTGGCTGCAATAATTTTATACTTGCCTGTTTTGCTAATGAATTTAATTTTTGGGGATTATTCCACTTTAATATTCACCTTTCAGACATTTTAGGCTTACAAGTTTTCTGTCAGGTTAAATCCCGCCAAGGGGCTTTCGGCTGCAAGCAGCACCCTACGACAGTTACAAGTTTGCTTAAATGTACTTAAAATCTGGTTAAGAAAAATCATATTGGAATAACATGTTTTTTACTTACATGGTAAAGACTTTCATTGTTTTCTGACATGCCTAAGTACACATTTACTCAATGTAAAAACACAAACAAACAAACATAAAAACAAATTTGACAGGATTCACTCACGTGTTACACCAAGGTGACCCATTATGTTGAAACATTAACTCAGGGTTGGCAGCGAAATAGAGCTTTATTGTTTGGATATTTTCAAAGTGATGAGTGAGTGTCATCATGCGGTTTCTTTTATATTTCTGGTGCAGGATGCCCATTTATTGCAGTTCTTGATTGGATTTCCCTAGGTTTGTACAGGTGGTCTAGCTGCAACTGTTTGTTTTACAATCACTGGGCCTGAAAATAATGCCCCAGTTTGTTTCTACTTTAGTTATAGACTGGCACGTGGTTTGGCCACGTTCATATGTGTTCATTATTATGTGGGTTGTAGTGGTTGAATATTTAACTTTGACAAGGGGAAACATGTTCTGAGTAGTTAAGTGCTGAAGACCCTTTAATGTATTTTGGGTAATACACTCTATTTCAAAATTCTACAAAAGAACACATGCAATATGGGCATACTTATATTTCCATTTTTATATTATTGTTACACAGTGGCTGGTAAGCTTATGGAGAGTAAAGAGTTTGGACTGTGGTATAGGGTAGTAACTACCAGGAAGTGGTTCTGGACAAACACACACACACACACACACACACACACACACACACATATATATATATATATATATATATATATATATATATATATATATATATATATATGTATATGTATATATATGTATGTATCACGGGGCAGCACGAAAACAGACCAATTGCAAAGACAATGTTTAGTTTGAGCATTGCTGCTGAATTAGTTTAGCTTGCCTTTTTACATATGTTCATGGGCTATTTGCAAACCCTGTCTTACGGAACCAACTCTCTTTAGGGATCATTTTCGTCAGGTCCCATGGATGGTCACTTAACATAGGTTCTACTGCACATCAAATTGAATTAACCTGTGCATAAATCGTCAATAATTACTTGCACCTTGTTTCGTAAAAAAAATAGTACAACGGTCACGAATACTACAAAACCTGGAGGGAGGATCTGAATATTTGCACTGCTATCAACAGGTCCCTCGATACATGTGACAAATATCTCATCGGCTTGAGGCAAGAAATGAATACCTTCTCAACTTCTTTATCTGAGAAAGTGTCAGCGTTATGATCTTTAGAAACATGTGCAATAGGGCTGAAATAAATTGTAACATAAACTAGCCTAGACTTTTCCAAATGTATCTGCGCGTACCATAGTACAACTGTAACTAAGATATTTTAATACCTTCATGGCAAACCATAACCCCTCGATTCTATTGACCTCAAAAACATGGGAAGCTCCTCGAAAACTGACCAATATGGCCCACAGTTCCATTACATCGGCAAGCTCAAGCTAAATTCAAACTGCAAGCGTCAAAAGAGACATATTTTATTTCGTTACGTATAATATGCACCTGTGAGTTTTGAAAAAGCAGTATTGATAACTCTCTAAAAACATGTTGAACTACAAAGTTCAATAAAGTTGGAAATTTACTAATTTGCAACAATGAAAGCCCTGCAAAATACGATAGTATATATTGTGTTGATGTAAAGCTAAAAAATCACAAGGAGTGATATGCAGCAACTAATTAACGTTAGTGCCCCGTGGTGCAAATGCCTGTCAACCCCTGCAGGCTATATAAGCGCATGAACGCAATGTAAATAAAGTTCATTGCTTATGTTTATATTTTCACGCTTGCAACAAGCTAAAACTTAAAAAAAAGACTTACTAACTCATTCTGTACAGATGTGTTTTATGATAAAATTGGATAACGTTAACAAACAAATATGAGAGTCAAGAAAACAGTTCACAGGTATGTTCAAAGTTTTTAACTTATTTTTCTGCGTCATATTATAATGTATTCACCAACCATTTGCATGTTCACCATTTGATGATTAAAAATAACAGTTAGCAGGTGGCATGCGGGTTTTATGAAGTCAGACCAACAGGTCACCACAGAAAGCAAAAGGTTTAGCTCCCATGAGACTTTGCGCTGCAGTAAACCAGGAACCTGTTCTTCAGATCTCCCTTAGTAAACAACCGCCGTAAACAAACATGACTGCAACCCCAGATCATTTGGGTCACGTGGCTGGTTTACCCATTTAAATCGTGCAAAATTGGCTTAAATCAAGTTGTATCACGAACACACCTTTTCACACCTTATGGATATTTTACAGCATCTACAACATGGTGACAGCTTACATTTCTTTTAATCGATCGATTTTAATACCGGAAATGACTATACTGATTATTCATAAGGTGAGGGAGGTTCACAGCTTCAAACTAGTAGCAGCAGTCAAAGGTTCCTGGACTGTGTACTCATAAATAACGCGTCCTATGACTCTCTGAAATTAAAGATGACTCTGGAAGCGCGCGCTAAGTTCGGCGGATAACGGTAAATATGAAAACAGTTGTTGCCATATTATGGCTTATGAGCCGTGGGAAGGTTAAAGTCACAACAGAAGGCACTGCCCATTATGAAGAAACCATTGTACTTATAAACTGTGGTTATGCATACATTACTACATTTGCTGTTTACATGTTTTGTATTCTCCTAATGTGAAACACCAAACCTCATGTAAATATTACAAAAATAATCAGTTTTACCCGACTTCTCTTAGAACAGCTCTTGAGTAAAGACAAATGCTTTACAACCAGAGAGAGAGAGAGAGAGAGAGAGAGAGAGAGAGAGAGAGAGAGAGAGAGAGAGAGAGAGAGAGAGAGAGAGAGGAGAGAGAGAGAGAGAGAGAGAGAAACTGCATATTCCAAACAGTGTTTCACAGGATTTGCATAAAGCTTGTGATTGCAATAAAAACAAATTGCCTGGGTGTGGGTAGCATTTCAAAAGGAAGACAAAGGAGGCATTGTGTCGGACACACACGTGTTTCAACAACAACGCAATGTACCAAGAGTAGTAGAACGTGTCCCCCTTTTATCGGAAAATGTTGACAAAGTCCTACCGGACCCGAGTTGCGTCCGTTCTGTGCGACCATATTTTCACCATTCGTGTAACATGCAGAACGACATCCCAATGGTGGGGGGGGGGGGGGGGGGGGCTGCAAAATTATATTCTGCGCAAGCAAGTAGGTTTCAGAAATGCCAGCAACACAAAAGGCACATTGTAAACTTTATTAGTGCACATGTATTTATTAAGTAAACTTGACGTTTTTTTCCATATTCTAGGGTACACCTCGAAACAAATGGTTTGCTGAAAGAAAGAAGAAAGAAGAAAGAAAGAAAGAAGAAAGAAAGAAAGAAAGAGAAGAAAGAAAGAAAGAAATGAATTTTAATACACATAAATCCCGTAGCCTATTGAGAACGCCTCATACAGACTCACCCAGGGTGCACCCCCGTTTGAAGTTGACCAGTGTGGAATTTTGGAGAATACCACATATATAGGTGCAAGTTAATCGGTATCCCAACGGTAAATATACTAGCATATAACAAAGAAGACCAACGGGTGTTCTTTTGGACATCAAACCAGTTGACCGAGGGCTTTGGTGACTGATAATCCCGGACGACCAAAAGATAAAGTAAGCTGCCAGAGAAGTCGGCGGAGTTAAAAAAATTTAATATGTTTCAGTGTGGTGAATTTATGACATTACCACTTGAATATCCATAATTTTACACATTCTGTGTTCTGACCATGAATATTCCCTGAATGAATGTCTCGACAGGATAAAATCTGAACATTTTGTAATTTTGTAATTTTTTTCTTTTACAATTGACGATCGAACACAATAATCAACTGGTCCATCAAACATTATTGCCAAGGTTTCTGTAATACTTGTAATTTCCCATGAAATTTAATGCATTTGATGTAGTTATTGCTAGTGTTCTTATCTCCCTGAATACGAACATGTCCATAAGCTGTGATGAAACAACCAAGGTCTTCATGCAGTGAATGAAATTTAATCATTTTAGATGTTAAACCGCACTAATGTGTGTGTTTCTTTTCTTTCCATTTTAAATTTTTTGTTCTAATAAAAATAAGCAACAGTATGTAAAGAAATGCCCCACAATTTGGAGAAACTTTGAAGATCATGCGAAAATTTGTTTCTCCAATTCTATGCATATACCTTCTCCATTCAATTTTTCATGGACCGAAGGTATAAAACCTGTTTAATGGATGCTGATGATATTGTACAGTTACACTAAATCATGTTCATTATAAACCTCTAAACTCCATATGAAGGATGCGTATTAAATTTAATTGTGACAATAAATTATATATATTCATAATGATGGAAACGCTAATCGGTTGGAAATTAATCCGGGCATGGCAATTAGCGACACCGATATATCAATAATTACCACCACCACAATCGTAATCTGTTTGAACCATCCAGACTTCATTCTAAGAAAACGACATCGCAAAAAATATGTAAAGCAATCTTATACGAGGATCACATTCATCCTCATATTCAACCAGCAAAATGGCACTCCCATCTGTCTGGGGAAAAAGTAAAGTGTGTGGTCAATTAAGAATCTGTTTCAGCAGCTCAGAGGACCGGTTTAAAACCACTAGTTGCCTGTTATGGGTGACTGCCCACTTCAAGTCAGGGGTGAAGTTCATTTCTTTGGTATTGGAAGATGCTTGTTGATGTTTTGATAGCTGTTGCATCTGTATCTTCTGCTATTTTTTAGCTTTGCTCTCATTGTTGACTTGAAATTTGAGAATATGGGTCATATTTCCTGAACTTTATCAACCTCACACCTGAACTTACTGCGTCATATCACCCGATAATTCGTTGCTAAAAATGATGAAACTCATAGTCGAATTTGCAGTTATGTCAGATTAGAGCTGCACTTATGGTTATTTTAAGGTCTCCATTAAACGGACTATGGTGCAAACTTTTACTTGATGTGACTTACAAACTTGCGAAAGAAAGATCAATTTGATTTTGACACAGATGAATGTTTAGTCCGAGGTCACTACTAAATGGTTCAAAGTTCCAAAACAACAGTCAATTTGACTTCACCACAGGCCGCTGCGCCATCATCAGTGTGAGCACAGACTTGATCAGTCCCAGTTGCACCGGCAAAGACTGGCTTCGTCGTTGCCCGTGGCTCCTTCCAACATCGATTCACCATGGTGGATGAGTTCAGACTGGACAAGCAAGAACAGTTTCTTGTTAGCATCCCCATTTTAATACAGAGAGCCATGAGCACACTCACATTCACTGCTGCAAATCAATGTTTACAATCGGAGTTGGTGTAGAAGCTCCCTTCCGTGACGTCACAGACGGTGGTTTTCTCCGACTTCTTCGGTTTCCTCCACCACAGACAAGGTAGGAAGTATACGCCAACATCTGTGCCATGGAGAGTGACTCGATAAGTCAATGCTTGACTTCTTTCACAATCCATGTAAAACAAATTTGTCTATATTTCTTTAGACCCCGGTGGTCAAACTAGACGGAAAGTAACGATGTTGGTCGAGGGCGGCCACCAAGTGAGACGCAATTCCCCACGATAAAATAGTGGAATTTAGGACCCCAGGTGGCACCACTTGACGCTGTTCTTTTGCATAAATTTGGATATTTGCTAAACAAAAGCTTCAGAGGATTCGTTGTTGTGAAAGTAAGTACAATTATGCAAATGATCACCCTCAAGTGCTGCCCTCTGGGGTCCTAAAAGGGTCTATTGTTAATAAGGTGTATATTGCGTCATCGCAAAGGAAATTTTCTTCACAAAGTGCCATAAGAATTCAACTCCTTTACTTTCCATGAAAAATAAAGGTACTTGGCGAGAGAGAACTTTCACGAAACTCTCTAGGTCATTTTTACGCACTACAAAAATAATCTAAATCCAACATTTCTCCAGAGAAGTAAAAATGTCATATCATGAACTGAGAAAGGGACACGATTTTTGTAACACTTGGGGACGAAACCTGAGTTCATTTGGATTAAATCAGTTTCCAGTATATTCAACCAATCATGAGAGTAAATGGTTTAAATAAAATTTCTGAAAAAAACAGAGAAAGAAAAACTCATCTTTTTTCTTCCTGCCCACAGCTTGCAAACAGTGAGTGCAAGTAAGCTGTCAAGGTCATTTAACGACTGGTATTTCCACAAAGTTAGGAATATAGAATGATTTCTACAGTATTAATCATTTGGAATGTGATTGGTGTTTGGCATAACTAAGTCATAGAGTGTCTTTATTGCTTCCTCCTGTCTCTCCTCACGGTAAGCAATACGTAAGAAACTCATGTTTCCATATCTCATCGCTTACGGTCCTAACATTCTCACGGATATAGAATACAAGCAGAGAAGCCGCAAGCCATTTTTATACAGGGCACTTCCTGTTAATAATAATAATAATAATAATAATAATAATAATAATAATAATAATAATAATAATAATAATAATAATAATAATAATAATAATAATAGTTTATGAAGACATTCAAGAGTTGGGTTACATGCTGCTTAATGTGACACTATATCACTGCCCGCTCAGTGTGACTGTATCTTAAGTGTTGACCTCCGTGCAATCATAATCGCACCTATCATCTGTTCACCAATGTGTCAAACAGCGAAGGCACAAAGGTACGTGGAACTTAGTGGTTAACATTTATTCTATGTTTGAGGGTGAATTGTCATTTTTAGAGTGAAATTCAAAAGTAGTAACTCACTGTAGATCACATGAACTAAGCTTTATTACAAATGAATTTTGACTTAGTGCATTAACACGTAGACAAAACCAAATGTACGGGAGGGATGTTTGATTATACGTCACACGTAACGTTTAAAATCTATGACGAACCTAAACAAACAAGATACACCCGATTGGCGTTGACAGTAGGCCTAGGGCCCTTTTTTGTGATGAATACCCATTTAAACATAGAACAAACAAATCTTACGTGACCGGAGGGTGAGTTACTATTTTTCTCTAACTTGGACTCATTGTTGGTTGAAAAAATTACTCGTGAACTGCAGTCATTCGTAATTTTACCCACCGACAACGATTCCTCGTGAGAGAAAAAAAAGAGTAACTCATTCTCAGCCGTATCAGATTCTGTATATATTGCATACATGTGGAAGACTGACAAGATTACTTAGTGATAGGGACAAACCGTTATGAAATAAAGTTTAATATCCAATAATCGATGAACCATCCAATACCGACATAAATATCCACTATGAAGGTTTAAAACAGCAAATAAATGGTGATGCCATCTTAAATCACGATGCGCTATTATAAATGCATGCATGTATTAAGGTCCAATCACTGGTACATTCACTTGCATGTTGCTAGTTGGCAATATTACGCGATATATAAATGCAGTGCCGTAGCTAGGCTGAGGCAGAGGAGGCGCTTGCCTCCTCTGAATTTTGGCTGATGATGTTCGGAGTTAGCATAGAAATAGTTTATTTAGCCTCAACAAGACTTGTTAAGTTTAAGTTATTATACACAACAAAAACAAAAATACCCTATTGTAACTAAGACTTTGAGTCACTCATAGTGATAGAAGATAAGAGCATCACAGGAGTTGTACTTTTTTCAATGATTACTTGTATCTTTGCCCTAGTAGTTGTAGGACCAAATGCAATGCATATAAAAAGATAAAAAATAGTCACATTGAAGTAAAATTTTGAGAATTTATATATGTATAAAGTCTTTTTTTTTCCTTCAAAACTCACTAAATTACACCATTTTATGTGCCATTTTTCAAAAGTTTTTCAATCTTGGGAGGGGGGCCAAGTACCCTTTGCCTCCTCTATTTTAGAAGGCTGACTACGGCCCTGACATGTCTCGAGACAACGGTTCATATCTTGTTGTGAATGAAATTAAAGTTATGACAAACGACTGGTAAAGGGGTTGCATTCATGTGAAATACATATCGAACATCGGAAATATATCCATCAGAATATCCAATGTGGCAGAAAAGGCTCGATACACCCAATTTCAGATATTCGATATGAAAATTGGACCGTTCCTCTTCACTGTGTATTTCAAAGTATTTTACCTCAAAATGACAAGGAGTGAACCATGGGAGCCACAAAGCTGTAAAGTGGCCAGATCAATTTTATCTGCCTATGGCGTCAGTAAGAGGGTATGAAAACCCAATCGCAGCACTGGCGTTGATCAAAAACATGGCGTGCTGAATTTCCCGTGACCGAAAGCGACGAACCGAGTGCTGAAGCTATTTATATTGCATGTTACCACGCAGTTTTTAGCCATTCTTGTTAAATCCCGTTGCAAAAAAGGTGGCGTGTATGGCTGTCATAAATGAGCTATGTGCCATCAGAGAATATCATCTTAATGCAAGCAACATTTGGCCAAACTGCTGCATGGCTACATTCAATATCTGAACGACGCAGGTGTAGATCAATATCAGCAAAAATTATAGCCAGGTAAAGGAGCTTTGGACTTTTGCAGACCGTGCGCCCCCCCCCCCCAAAAAAAAAAAAACAGCGACGCAACAGGGATTATTTGCCTGGTTGGTTATTCAACGATAGAAATTCGCTAAACTTCATACAATACTAAAGCTAAATTTTAAAAAGTTAGACTAATTTTAAACTGAAGTAACCAGTTGATTTAATTCTGAGGCTGGTCGTTTACTTTCTAGAACAACCTTATGCCCGTTTTTTGGCATGGTATTCGCTTTTCCCCCAATTGAAACATTTTTGATCCGTTTCCTGACTGGAAACCAATTCAAGTAGACGTTGCGTTCGTGTGCATGCAATTATTATTGAATTTGAAGTTAATATTTTAATTTGGGAGAGGTGGAGGTCAATATATCACATTAAATAACTACAGTTCAATGTCAAGTTCTGACAAGTGATTTTGAATTACCCTTAGAACATTGAAATCAATATTGTTTGACGAGAAAACTTTCAGAATCTTGATCTATTATCATTAATAATCAATGGGTTCCTGGAAAGAATATTGGGGAAAATAGGACGAACAAAAATATATTGATTGATTGATTGATTGATTGATTGATTGATTGATTGATTGATTGTTATTTTAGCAGTGTATCGCTTTCGATATCACAGTTCTCCGATAGGCCCCGGCTTACATGACAATATAAGTATAGAGCATGCAGTAGAATAAACAAAAGTCAACAACGGTCACGCTGAGGATCAGATAAAAACAGAACACTGGTCGAACAGTTAAATTTCACTTTCTGTTCTTTGTATATATATTCAACTCTATATTCAAGTTAGATTGTTATTCTTATGCACATACTGCAACTTAAGTTTACACGAACAATAAACGTTATTCAGAGTGGCCAGGTGAGTGGAGAGATTACGCATAATTTTGAAAGAAAAAAAAATGCATTATCTACAACAAGTGAAAAAATGCCCTTTATGTTGCCTGAATAAATAAATTACTGCCACCAATTCTTCTTTCATTCAAACAGGCCTATTGCTATCTTCCACCCATTGTTTTTTCACTGCTTAAAAATGAGGTTGTTACTCTTGTCAAAACATTGTTGTACCATGTATACAAGTTAAAATTCATTTCACACATAGTTCTTATCTTCCGCAAATCTTGTGTTGTCACTGAAGAGAAAGGACTAAAATTGACAAGTTTGAAACCACGGTTATAAATCAATTTGATATCTAGTTCTTATACACTCAAGGATACATACCATAGACAAACCCAGACACCTGCTACCAATGCGCCCCCCCCCCCCCCCCCCATACGAGAAACTCCTTTCATTTCCAATGTGTATTTCTGTTCAAATACTATGAAAATATTTCAGAATGCAACACGGTCGATGCTTTCTGTGGAAAGACGGAGTGCTTTGATCTGAATTACTTTCCCTTGCATTACCCACTTTTTTCATCAAACTGTTTCAGATCTATATAAATTTCATGCTGCTCTATACCGTCTGTGAAAAATTGGCTTTATATTTTATCCATGATTAGGTAAGAAAGTTTTGTTTTCTTCTTTCCCATCATCGTGCCCTAATAAATATGTTATGATTAGAAATCGCCCCAATTTTTTTTACATGTAAAAAGCAAAATACACACCGATCGGATGGTACTTTTGAAGCGTTTTCAGACTCAAATCTACGTTATATTTTTCGCATTGACCTCGCGTGCTGGCTTTTTGTCAGAAACACATGAGCCTATTAAGATAAAGTGGCCTTACGATAATTTGTATTTTTCAAATAGAAAGTTACTGATCAAGCTGTACAAATTAAAGGTAGATATCAGTAGATATGTCAATATTAAAAAAGATACCGAAAATGAGTATACGTTAACTATTATGATATTCAAATAAGTATATATCCAGTGAGTCAAAGAGAAACAGAAATTTTCCTTTACAGGACCAACGTGGACATTTTCATTCGTTTGTAAACAAAGATTAGTGCATGCGGCTGCTATAAACATTTAGATTTCATATATAGGATACCACGTAATTTTGCTGTCTCGTGGTCACCAGTTCCTCAATTTATTATTTTTACCCTTGTCCGTTCACGGTCTCTGTAGCAATCAAATCTACGTTGGTTGTATTTCCAGTCGCCAATACAGGGGTTTCAGCAATTCTAACATGTTGTCACTCATGTGAGTGTCAGGCATAGCACAGTGAAAGAACAAAGCATGTCCTCGCAAAAGATATTCATAATCCTTTTTGTGCATTCTGAAAAAAAATCGAAACCTTCCAGGATTATCACAGTAGCGAACATTATGCCTGTATAGTATGTAGTGTTATAGTCGCAAGTAGCACCCTACGCCAAGTTGGCCCATGTAAAAGTACATATTTTGAACCAAATGGGATTGTCTGAATCATGTTTTACACAAGTCCAAACATGTTTTGTCCCACTGAGCTTTATTCTTCTGTAATACCGTCAAATCATGGCAATTAGACATGTAACATTAAATGCCTTTTCAACAGTGACAGAATTGTTTTTCTTCAATTAAATTGATCATTATTAATAGTCATGCTTACTCGCTTTTATATGCAATGGTAAATATATTACGCTTGTAGAGACAAAAGTAAGGCTGATATTTCTTGTGTCGACAATATGTCTCACAGGACCAATCAGGTAATATATAACTGTCAAACATTGATCTTCTAGCGTAACCTTTGGTTTCTTGGGCACCTCTCTGTCCTTAAGAACCGTTGAGAGTTTACCACTGTTCAGACAGAAAGGATTTAGTAACCTTTTCCTTTGGCCCACAATTTATTATTTGTCTTTCTACTTTGAAAGGTGCCAGCATTCCAGGCGCTGAACCTTGAGCCCAACACAATACGAGCTGTGCAAACAGGACCTCCCTCAAACACTAAGCTGTACTTTACACATTTGCTACCCGTAACAATCATTTTGCTAATGCATGCCCAATAGTACGACGAGATGAAAATCTATGACAATTGTTATTTTATACTACAAGCGTATCTGCGAGACTATTTCCACGATGCCAAGCGGGGCACAAAATAAGCAGCAGGTCTTCAATGAATTATAGTTACCCCACCAATAGACGCCAGGCATTCTGATAAAGTGAAGTCAATGAAAGATCCGAATCCTAAGTTGTGTAGATTATTAGAATGCATTCTACGGTGAATCATGACAAGACTTTTGAGAACCTGAAGGGTGAAATATTTATCTTTGAGTTTGATGCGTTAATCAACATTGCAAATTGAACCCAAACGAACAGTTGACGTGACCTTGTCTGCAAACTGAGAGAAACTAATTTGACCACAAAACTGTTTGAGACATGAGCATAAATGATGTGAATTTTACGAAAACACGAGTTAATACGGCAATAACAATGCAGAAAGCAATAATATTCCCCAGTTTCTTTTCTATTCTAATCAAATAACCATTCTCGTGTCTGAGTTCGCGGAATACGATTTTTTAAACAATTTTTTTAAACAGTGAAACGCCGATCAATCTAGATCCTTTACACAAAATGATTCAAAAGCACCTTCACCTTATTAATGAATTACTTTCTTAGTTTAATCATTCCTATTTTTAAATAGTCCGATTGCCTGCTGACAATGCCTTTGAATTTCAAAGCTTCTTTTGAATGTTTATAATGAGAGTCGTCGATGAGCAATGCCGGATGCGTATTTGGTCAAAAACGGTTGTGTTACCTTTCGACTCTGGTTGATTTAGAGAGGACAAAATTGGATATTCTGCTTTTTAAGTGGAAACCCTTTCATCTTGACACTAAATATATTTACGGCAGCTCCATTCGGCCTAATATGTTACGATGTAGAAGCATGATGGCACTAGTTAACCCTTTCTTTTTAAAATAGTCAAAATGTTGTCTGCTTCAACGTTGTTTCTTTGATTTTCTAGTCCATGGGACACAATTTTCTTAATAATTCTATATGAACCCATTTGGAAATTTGTATGGCCTACGTTTCTTTCAGCCTGAATCCAAAGAAAAGAGAAATATGCCCAATCGCCCCTAAATGTTTCACAGACCAATGTATAATATCAACACCGGTTAATATATCATTAGGCGATGACATGAGTATGCTTTCAGTCAGAAATATCATGTCGGTAACTTGCACGAACAAATGAGTTGATACGCTACATAACTTACACATTACAATGTCGAATCAGATTACTGTATTCAACTTTATTTGATGTTTATAGCTTCTACACTTTGACGGAGCCTTTATTTACCATAAAGCGCCGACATGGCTTCATTTGGTGACGAGGATCCAAAGTCAAACACTGCCATGTCTGTCATGTAAATACGATCGTGCCAGAAGTATGAAAGTCACATGTACTAGTCTAGTATATCGCATATCGGGCGCATCAATGTGTCTCTTCAGGAGTGCTGTTTGCCAATCGACCCACAGTGCTGGCCAGTAACACTGATTGCCGTCTGATTTTTTCTTTTATTTCCCTTTCACAAGGTTTGTTAAATCGGAAATTTAGAAAATGATTGAATGGGACTTTAACATGCCATTAGACAACAGCTTCCCCATGTGCACTCTGATTGCTCCAGAGCGTAACGCCAAGAACAAGCCGTTGATGAATACCACGTTGTTCGTGTCCTGTATTGGTTTGCAACAATACTCTCGACACTAAAAAGAAAACAATTCCATTGGTTTAAGATAGGGTGATGTGAATATGATATTCTGTATGAAAAATGATTTAGAACAATTGAGTTGCGTAATATATTCTTATCTGAGCTTGTTCTTTACTATTTAGTAATTATGTTTGGGTTGATACGTACTCTGCATTCATATTGAAGCTCTTCATTTATGAGCAAAATTCACTTATTCAGCTAATTCATCATTTGTCTCGTTCATATTTATTCATTATTATGTGGATTGTCTTTGCTGAATATTTAGCTTAGACAAGGAGCCGCTATTCAGGGAAACATGAACGGTTACAGGCTCCCAAACATGTTTTGAGTAGTTACCTTCTGAAGACACTTTATCTTTATTCTTATGCATTAATTTTTTATTATTTTCTTGGGAGGGAGGGGGCTAATACAGCCCATGTCAAAATTCTACAGAGGAACCTCACGTGTGCAATATGGACAATATTACTTTTATATGTGGTTAGACAGTGACAGATAAGCTAATAGAGAGTAAAGAGTTCGGACTGCGGAATTGGGTAATGACTACAAGGAAGTGGTTCTGGACAAAAAAAAAACACAAATACAATTCTTCTGAAAACCAAATTTTTGGTCCAGTGTAGAGGAGAACAAGTTCCCTTTAAAAGGAATTGGGCGTGACTGCTACAGAAAGTAACGGGACCAATAATAGGGGCTTTGCGTTCAATGAATCTCAACATGATTCCCATGTTTCCAACTGTTAATTTGTTTTAGTAGGAAGTGTTTGCGAAAGGTGCAGTACAAGGGTTTTATGGTTGATGTCATTTTGATGTACAGGTAATCTCATTTTGGTGGCAAGGTATACAGAAAGCTCACCTTGAACAATTGATCAGTCAACATCGTGTTGGATTGTGCATAGGCTTTTCATTGTTGCTCTATCAAAACGCATAATGCGGAGAAAGTTAAAGACACTTTCCAGATAAGATAATAAATACCATAGCACAATGGAAGACACGAATAGGACTCCATAAAATTATTAAGTTTTAAAACTGTAAGCAACAGAGTAAATTATATATCTTGAAATCTGTATTCATTAAATATCACCAGGAATAATGATTTGGTAATTTTTTTTTTGTAATTGTTTGTTGTTTTGCGATAGTAGCATATTTTGTGATGTACATACAGTTAAAATTTGTTAGGTACATATTGATACATTTGTGACTTAACAGGACAAGAGGCACATACTTGTAGCACTGAACTTTTGCAGCACTATATGAACTATCAGTGATAAAATAATCCAGGGATTGAAGACGCCCTTTGATCAAGTGTTTTCACATACTGCATATTAGACAGCACTAAAGGCAGGAAAAATTGAGCCAGAAGATAGATTTACATTTATACTGAAACATGGGGTCTCCAGTGATAGTGTACAATTTTGCTTGAAAGCTCATAGCGGAAAAATCGGAGGTTACCTGGGGGTGCCTAAGGTATTACTTATATATTATTTACATTTTATTAGTGGTGCTAGACATATTAGTCGTAAATAGTCCATTCACTTATGATAGCGAAACTACATTTGTTCGTCTCTGTGAAAACGGTCACTTGTGTCCGTGTAGAAGTTAACCTGAACATCGCCATTTTAATGAAATATAGACTGAAGGACCTAGGGTCTAACAGTCTATCTTGCATAGATCGACGGACTTATACCCCGATACCTTAAAACAAAACAGGCATGACAACAATACATACAAAACAAAAGGCAGAATTTAATAAAAAAAAAAAAAGACAAAGAATGGCACACAGTTTTCGTCCATTTTTGTTGTACCTCCGAGAACAGGCGAATGACATTATCTATGCAGCTAGTTTTATTAAAGTCAGGGATATTATCTGAGCCTTGACAAATGTTAGTAAAAAGTGTAGTTGTAATGCATATTTTGGTTTCAAATTTGGTTTACATGTAGCTATTTTTGTCGCATAGGTTGAATTATCTCAAAATATTATAGTGGTTTTATTTTTGGTGTTTTGAGAGAATGGTAATGTTAAGAGATAGACCAAGTTCTGAAGGGCCTGCATTTAGAAGAGGAGGGAATGGGTGCAGTAGGGTAAACATCAAAACATGGACGTCACAGGTATTGTGTCCACCCGTTTAAGCTATGACATGATTGATGGGTGGAATTAATACAGTGCTGGAAATGGGTGAAAGTCTTGGAAGTTGCACATGCATGAGAGGTAAAAACTAGTCAAGTGAATTGGCAGCATGGGGAAACGAACACCTTGCAAAAAACAAAAACCAAAACTTGGCCCTACCAAGACAGGACACTTTACTAGTTCATCAGTGTCTGGTACACGGCAAAAAGAAGGAAAGAAAAATTTGACATGTCAGGTTCTATTGTAGAAGGAGACAGCAGAAGCCTTGAAAGTTTCAGTGAGGATAGTGAGACGGGTTATACTAGAGCAGACGGGGTCACCATCCATTGCATGTGAAGAGAAGTCCCAATGCACGCTGGGAAATTATAACAAAGAAATTATACGTAAAACTGTGTATGATTTCCATAAAAAGAGAGATCTGCATACCTTTCCAAAACTGCTGGCCAAAATAAGAGATACGCTGGAGATATCTTCATTTTTAATGCGAAGTGCTTTGAAAGAATATGGATTGAAATGGACAGAAACAACAGAAAACCGAAAAAATGTGCAGAGACCAGGTATTGTAGCTGTCAGAGTAAACTTCTTAAGGAGTATCAAACAGTATCGCCATGATGGCAGATTGTGTATGTTACTGAAACATGGGTCAACAAAGACAAAAAGTTTGACAGTTATTGATGATGCTAGCTACCGGCCACAACACCAAAACAGAGCAGAGTATCAAAAAAAAAATAATAAACGAAAAGCTGAGCTACAGCAGTGGCTGAGGGAGAAACAATTCTTTTCGATGAAGCAATGGCAAAAAATAATAATAATAATAATGATCTATACCTGCTAATAAACAGTAATAAGCCTGTAACTATTTATAAAAAGACTCTATTGCATGGGAGTATGACCACCAGTTTTTATGTACACCAGTGACACAGTGTGAGCTCAATGCTATGGAGCTCATCTGGGCATCTGTGAAACACTACATTGCTGAGAAAAATGTAACTATCAAGTAACATGATGATAAGACCCTGGTTCATGATACCTTCTCCTGACTAACTTGGAAGGGGCTGGCAAAAAGCTGTGTCACACACTGTAAAAGTAGATTATCGTTTCATGGAAGCGGGTCGTATCATAGAAACATTCATCCACCCTATCGTAATCAATCTTGGAGAAAGTGTTAGTGAATCTGATGACTCGGACGTGGATGAAGATTCTACTGACTAGCCTTCCAGGTGAAACATAGCAGAGCCAAGGTACTGGAAGTTAAACAATATTTGTTGTACTACCACATATACTGGTAATATAAGTATAGATATAACACCAAATGGTGACGAATTGGATTAAGAAAAAAAATGAAAATTAAGTGCCAGCGCAGTTGTGCTCTGTACCTGCTATATGAGACCCCTTCTCCTGGTAGATTAAGATGGTTTCATATGTCAGGTGCTCTTAAAATGCGGTAAATGGTTAATCACCCTGTGCAAAAAAAAAGTTGGTTACCGTATCAGTCATGTACATGATGAAGTAGTTTTCCTACAAAGTTTCAGAGAACAGACCCTCCCTACATGTTCTGCGACAATACCAATATCCCCTTTCCATGTGGTCAATATCCAGGTGCATGTTGGCTACACAAACCTTGTCAAGCTGTTCCATTCACAAGTCAGTTTACCATATATATCCAGGGTCTCAACTTCTTCTAATATCACCCAAAGTTACATACATGTGCAGCTTTTCACAGAACATATAAAATTATAGGATTTAGTGCAATAGATGCAACAAAGAACAGCTACCTGTGAACCAAATTTAAGCCTTAATTATCCATTGCAAGTGCACATTTGAAGAAATTTTGTCAGGGCTCAGATCATTCCTTAACTTTGTTACCTTGTTCCATGCGGCAATATATGGTTAGGAGGGATCACTGGCTCTGTCCCGACGTCAGCGGCAAAAAACAAAACAACAACAACAACAACAACAACAACAACAACAACAACAACAACAACAACAACAAAAACCCACTCATCTAGAGGCCCTCTGGAGATTACGTTTCAATACAGAAAGTAACTTAGCTTATGGTGTTTTGAGTCATTAAAGAATTCAAGAGTGCTTCCTGGGAGTTCGTTCTACTTACATGAAGCTACAATCTGTGCCATGTTATCTTCCAGTGTAGAACCTGTCTTAATTGCATTTCAGAACACCTCGTGCTACCGTGACGACCTCATTAACACAATGATAAAACAACACAAGGGTGAGTGCGTGGTCGTAAATTCTGCATAGCACGAGTGTAGTAGAGGATACACGAGACAAAGCTCGCCGCAGGCTGGCCACTGAGTGTGTCCATCAGGTTACCACTGTTATGTGGGATTACGACGTGAAAGTAAGCACACGTCTGACATCTTAAATTGCCTATTGTAAATCTTTATTGGTCGGAGTTAACCCACTTCAAAATGTGGGGAAAGCGATTTCATGAAGACTCTGTACGACTGAAAGTTCAGCATTGAATCATGTTTTTCTTTCCATGGAAAGCATAGAAATAGCAAGGCACAGGTCCACTGCAGAGATCAAACAGAGAACAGACAGTAAAGACCAAGATATAGTATGTTCACCCACTTGAAGACCCAGAATGAATAAGTTATTGTTATCCATGGGTGGACCTTGTATCAAGCATAGGAGACTGCCATTGCCACACTAACCTCATTTAGGCTTGGCCTGTCTTATGGTGAACTATATTTAGTATCTGAAAACTGTGAATAGTACCTGTGGACTGAATTCAGTCTTGACTTGAATCAGTACCTGTGGACTCTCCCCATTTCTGGAATAACTTGCAAAACCCAGATGAATGTACCCTTCATTTTTGCAACTTTGAATTAGTTATAGTCTATTAATAAATGTTGCATTCTTTGCAATTATTTGCTGAGTTCATTCAGAAACTTTCCAAGAACTTGGAACCTTTTCTATGGAAATTTGATAACACCATCGCTACAGAAAATAACTCCTGCTGAAATAAAAGAATAGTGATGAAGGATGAATGTTACCAGAGCCATTAAAGTAATCACTGACGTCAAATTCTTTGTGAATATCAACATCACCACCTATTCTATGTATTTTCACTGATACCAGGCAGGCTATCACTACAAACGTATTTTAGTAAAACGTTTGAAACAAGTGTCATTATTAATCTCACAAACTTTTGATGCGGGCCTTCCAATTTTTGGAAACTGTAGATGATTTTGGGACCTGTGAATAATGATCATGGAAAGCACTTCAATAATACTAACTATATGTTTTGAACTTTTCTGGAACCTTTCTCTGCCATTTAATATGGATGTCATTAAGCTTTATAATGTTGTTTTTAATGATGAGACGAAAATGCAAAATTGAGCATAGTTATATGTACAAGTAAATTTAAATATAACTAGAAAATTTTCGTTTGCTTGTGAGCAAATCAGTCTGTGTGCCTATTCAGTATTACTTTAACTCCTGCAAAAAAATGTTTGTATGTGGCAATGTCAACCACCTATAAAATTGAAGTTGGATAGGAACCTCAATCTATCATAGTTTTGAAACTATTCAAGGATTTATTTTTTTCTATTTGACTTATTTGCATAAATCAAACTGCTACAACTTCGATTCATGGTTCATTGGATGCAACTATGCTACAAACCTATCAACTGAAGTTTTAATGATAACTCAGTAAATAACTATTTTGAACAAATTCATGATTTAAATTTTCTGAATTCGCTCAATTTGTTTAAATTAACATGCTACAACTTTGGTTCATGTTTCATTGGATGCAGCTATGTCACAAACCTACAAATTGATGTTGGAATAACTCTATCTGTGATAGTTTGAAAGTTATTCAAGAATTTAATCTTTTGGAAATATGCATAAATCAAAATGCTTCAACTTAAGCTGATGATTCATTGGACGCAGCCATATCACAGTTAGTTAGATTGGCACCTCTATTCATAAAAAATATGGAGATATTCAACCTTTAAATGTGTCAAGTTAAACTTTGGTTAATATTTCATTGGATGCTGCTATGTCACTAACCTATCAACTGTATTGGAAGTGGCACATCTCAGTCAGCACTAGCTTATTGTGATGGGGAGTAACACAAAGGAGGGTTCAAACAATATGGTCCCCTTGATACACAATCGAGACAGGTTTACTTTAGGAACACAGCCAGTCTCCCTAGTGAGGAAATTGAGTGAATTTAACATAAATTAAACTTCTCGATTTTTGTTTCCATGCAACAGGATTTTGCTTTAGCAATAGACCTACATATTGAGCTTTGAATGGCAACTCTATCTAGAACAGTTTTTGAAGATATATAAAATTTAAAATTTCGGCAAATATGCCTCTAATTTGCATAATTTTTGACATCACGACTGTTCCAAATTGTATACAAAACTTCAGCAATAGGTCTATGACTATGCTAAGTTTGGCACTTTTCGGAACAATAGTGTGTTATAAAAATCTGACCACAAAACTGACACACGGAAATACAGAAATGGATACAAAGATTGATCGATCGATAGGTAGATAGATCGATAGATAGATAGATAGATAGATAGATAGATAGATAGATAGATAGATAGATAGATAGATAGATAGATAGATAAATAGATAGATAAATAGACAGATAGATAGATAGACAGATGGATAGATAGATAAAGACGTACTTGAGGACAAAGAACAAGCCTGTGTTCACACACAGATGTAATTAGCTTGTAAAATAGGAGGCTATCCTAAATTTCAAGTACATCGCATGTTTCAAAATGGCCAACCAACAGGAACAAAACTTTCAATATAATAATTTGTTTGGATTTGTGTAAGTTGCAAGGGATCTGGGTCGTTTATTTCGAAGGAGAGTATATATAAATCTACAAAAGGACATAGTTTCAATAATTTTTACCATTATAATCAGCATGTTTAGATGGAATTGTACTCTGTGGGTGAACAAGGCCTAACCAGATGAAATAACCTACAGAAGGACATCAGTTCTATGATAAATCCACACCGTGCATGCAGTGGAGGAGTACACAGTGTATAATCTCGTTTTACTAAAGTGCCACAAAAACATTAAAGTGTGGTGAACCGCATCAATTTGCCCAAACTCTTGCTTTTGAAATTGGTTCGTTGTATAGCTGTGACTCGCTAGCTTGTCATAAATAACAATAGGTGTAAATTTAATAGAGACAATGCAATATAAACTTGAGGCCAGTCAAAAATAAACATTTTCCTGTCATTGCTCCATTTTGGGTGCCACTGGAAACACATCTGATTCTACAGCGTACACTGGGCGGTCTTGATATACGTTTGAAAACTTAGAACTAAAATTATTATCATTAACACCTTGTGAAAGGTGTCTTCTAGTATATGATCAATTTCGGTGTTGATTCATTTTCGCAAACTGTGTTACAAAATGCTTCTTTTTAGAAGCCGAAGCGCCTGGTTCGTATGTCCAAATGGGTTATGACATTAAAAACAGAAAAAGAGAAACAACAAAGGAAGAAAGAAGGACAGACAGAAAGAAGGAAGAAAGAAAGGAAAGAAAGAAAGAAAGAAAGAAAGAAAGAAAGAAAGAAAGAAAGAAAGAAAGAAAGAAAGAAAGAAAGAAAGAAAGAAAGAAAAAGTGGGTACATGTGTGCCATTTCTTTTCACCGTTTTCAATTAGGCTATTCCCAGACCACGATGGTCTATTGTGCTGCCTTGGTAGTTGGTACAATGATGAGACCTGGAGGAAATCAACCAAAGACACGCACCACCTTAAAGTCACCCAATTAGTGATACCTGCGCATTTCACTTTATTCTTTGCGAACCTTTCATATCTTAAGTGTACGTTTTCTTCCTTTCACAGCAATATTAACAGGTCAAGGAGTATCCGAGGAAGAGGAACTTATGCGATCCATAAAAGCCTTGTAGTTTGGTTACATGTAACATTACTCCCATTGCAGTGCTCAGATATGTAATCCTCCTTTATTTTTACGACCCAATGTCCTTTACTCAACCCTTCTTTTTCTCACGAGTATTCCGTTTCCATAGGTACAATATGCTTTTATTAACTTCCTCTGCATGTACTGATATCTGGAGCGCACACTTCTGCCTCAGGGTATTCCAAGATGCTTTGTCATGAGGAACAATTGCAGTGCTTTAGGTTATCACTCGTGCACGGACGACTAATGGTAAATAGCTATATTGGTGATAAGGCTGATTTCTCTGGAGAAAGTCAAGTTATCCCCAAGCCTATCATCAGTTTAAAGTGGAATTCATTGCAGGAGCTTGCTTGTTTTATTCTTCCTGCTTCATAGATTTTATCTCCACAGATGCCGAACAAGTGACGTTTAGTATTTCTTTGTTAGAGTCAGTCTAGACAACTTGCTTAAACATAAAGAAAATTCTCTGTGTAATTCTAACTTGTTGCAGATGACAGACATCATTCACCAGTGACCCGAACAATAAGCACGGTATTGCAGCCAATTAAACAGAGTAAGGAATTAGCAGACAATGCAGTATAAGTGGATGTGAGCATACATACATACATACATACATACATACATACATACATACATACATACATACATACATACATCCGTACGTACGTACATACATGCGCACATCAAAATCTTTTGGGTGTATTACTCCGTTTTCATTAAACAAAACTCATGCTGGTTTTGTGTTTGGAGAGGGTCTAATTTTTATAATTGTCTATAATTTTACTTTTTTAAATCTTACCAATATTCAACACACACCGCTATTTATTTATTTGTTGATTGATTGATTGATTGATTGATTGATTGATTGATTGATTGATTGATCGATCGATCGATCGATCGATCGATCTATCTATCTATCTATCTATCTATCTATCTATCTATCTATCTATTTATTTATTTATTTATTTATTTATTTATTTATTTATTTATTTATTTATTATGTTGTAAGTATGTATTGGTGTTGCAGCATCGATTAGGGTAAGGAGTTTCAGTTCTCTTTTCATTTTGACACATGAAGGGTCAAATAGAGCACGGGTCCAACAGTGGTTTTCCATTTGAAAGAAAGTAGGCTCAATTGATATCTTTTACTACAAAGAGCGTTATTATTGTGATTAAGTGGATCAATAGTTAGTCATTTCTGCTGCAAAGACATTTATAACATAATATCCTTTCTTCCTCTACGTAAGCGCATTTTTTCTGTGATTGATTGCAGCCAAGGCAGCTTATTGGTAGCCAGATTACATGCTGTCATGGCCCGTCGTAGTACTGTTTCTTTAAGTAATTATCTTGTCCATTGCTTTACGTCAGCAGCCACTGAGCAAAGTGTCTAAGTGCATTCTAGTTGACCTACTAAGATTAATTCTTTGTTTGGATTCCAGGACTTTGTCTGATCAGCACGATGTCTAGTTTCAGATTCAAAGAGGTCAGTGTTTAATATACAGTATCGCGAGAAGCAGCAGGGGTTTGTTTGATTATCAGTTTTGCCTCTTCATCGTGAAGTTTTACTTGTGTGGGATTACCTCTGACCGTTCTGGTGGGATGTACAACGTACTTCAAGGGAGGTTTGTTGGGTTCTTTTGAGGCGCTTTCAAAGATGTCGCCAATACAAGCATATCAGACATGACTATCTCGTACAAAAGTTAAACTAATTTACGCCTCTAGGGTATATCTGCAAAAGCAGTTGCCATTTTCCTTACAATGCGAAGAAGCAAAGTCTTAAACCTCTCAAGGTAAATTATATATCGTAACTCAAGAAAAAAAGGTCACAAACCTTAATGCCGTTGAATTATCAATAGCCTATCTGAAAATGATTTATGCTCAGTCAGTTTTCCGTAGATAGCTTGTTCTCCCTGTGCCACGATATCCCAGTTTTATGTTGGTGTAAATAAATTGGAGTAATTCATTAAAGTACATCAATGAGCTCAGACATCATGTGATAAAACCACTCTTATGTTCGATTGCAATCTGAAAGCAGTTACTAATTTTACCACATTTACCTACGCAACAACTCTGAATTCCATAATTCATATCTTATTTGATTTTGTTGTCCGTTGAGCAGACTAAGTACCAGTCTGAAAAAATAATGAAAATAACGATGATGATGATGATGATGATGATGATGATGATGATGATGATGATGATGATGATGATGATGATGATGATGATAATGATAACAATAATGAAATAACACGAAGCTTAATCTGCTTAGGAGGCAACTTCATTTAGCTGCTCAGAACAATTCACGTTGAGGCAGCAACAGCGTAATGCAATTTCATGAATTGAATTGACAATGCTTGATGAAAAATCTTGTTCAAATAGGTATTTGTAGTGATAAGGCAAGGCAGGAAAATTGATCACGACAAAAATTAGTCTGACTTAAACCGGTCCCGATCAAGCTAATAGGTATATTCCATGTTTCTGTCATATGGAGCCCACAGTCATATAGTATGGGACGTACGCGATCTTTTTTATTTTTTTATTTTTTTTTTTTTTCGAAATTGGTGAGATTCCAACTGCATGACTATTTAACATATCTGAATCGGTAACATAAACCATTTTGGTCTACAGACAGAAGAGGGCTCGAACCGATCACCCAGCCGAAAATGAAGATGCATGTTTCCATTCACTCAAATCTCCGCGGGATCCATGAATGGATCAGCGTCTATCCAGTGTATATATTAACGAGCGTCATGTTTGCAACGGTTATTTTAAAATCGTCTGCTTTTGTACTTATTGAGCAGTGTCCAGTAATCTGGATCTGATTGGTTCTTAAGAGACCATCGCACAACAACCCTGTTTTATTCACCTTAGGCAGGACAGATTTTCATAGAAAAGAGATGATCAAGTGAAACAGTATACGCGCGCCAAAACAGGTATTTCTAAAAAAAATTATCTTAAGTGTGATCTGCTGCAAACTGTTTTACTCTCTCAGTGTAATTTGTTTTAAGCGCAAGTCATAAACAACACATTGTAATGTTAAATTCTGGATTTTTGAGAAACTGCATTATGAAACCATCAAATAAGAACCCCCACAAGCTGTTTTAAATGCACCGAAATTCCATGTCAGATACCGGATGGTCTTTCTGTCCGGTATCACATATTACAAAAAGAGCCAGATTTTCCCGATGCCTGATATCGCTGATGATTGCACTACCATTTCTACCCACAACGCTCTCAATGATTATTTCTGCATGCAATTTGTATCCCACTTAAACTATACTGCTGCATACGAAAGTTCACTCGCGTGATATGGTAATAATTTCATAAAGAGGTGACATAATTGCGAATTAAAGATATATCGCATGTTAACAACGTAATATCTCATTACCTACTTGATTGCCGTATACAGCAAGTTACAAATGCTTTAAAATATTCCTTTTCCGTACGCCGTGGATTTAGTTTATCGCATTTTTATGCTACCGGACCACAGTGTTAGCACAGCAATAGCAGGTATTCATATTTAATGGTATACTGTGCAGCTACCCAGGCTGCAGCAAGGAATTTGGCAGGAAGAACGGCATATTCATGAATTAAGAATGGGCAAAAGATCTTCTATGATAAAGGTAGCACCTAGAGAAAACATCAACTTAACAAACCCATTCACTAAGTTTTGAAACTTACTCGATGCTAAACATAAACATAAACGTATATCCACAAATTCCTTCGTTGTTGTATAATGAAATTGCCTAGATGTAAAACACAAAATCCTTAGTAATATTAGTGCCGGTTTATTTCATAAAGTTGTTGGTCCTCGCACAACGTGCTTTTTGAAAGATCACCATAAAACTTATAGATAATCCGATGGGTGCATCAAATGCCATCTGCAAACACGATATCTGCAAATCAGTCATCGCCTTGGCTTATAATTTGGATGTTCCTCTTTCGAATCAGGCACATGGTTTGTCAACCAAAATAACCCCTCCATTCATTAAAACACGTGGCACACCATATCCCGTATTTGAAAAAGAGAGACAAAGAAATATTTTGGGAAGTGGAAATTTCAATAATGCACGCTTGCGTTCATGTATTCTCTGATATACAAAATTACGTTGCCAAAAATGGATGAGAACAACAGCAGAAATGAGATTTATGGACGTTAGTTTTTCAAAATGTCACGCCTACATGCCCCATTGTATAAGGAACAGAACCTGACAAAAGTGGTCCAGCATGAAGAAAAAAATCGTTGCAGAATGTTCCGTGTCAGAGTAAAAATACATGATGTGAGATGCACCATTTATATAAAAAGCTTTGTTGACACTTGAACGGTTGACCGCATAAGTTGAGACGACTGTAAGGAAAAGGCTTGTGTCTGAAGAACATATGGCAATGTATTAATTGAAGCAAGACATAATCATGCAATTCTAACACTTTATTCATTCATTTATCCTTACTGCATTTAGAATCTCCATGCACATGTTCAGATTCAGTGTTTTCATGCAGGTTACTGTTTGTAGGCAATATAAATGAACAGGTACTTATATCAGCCTAAGGTTGATGGTAAAAACTGTACATTTGGCGAAGAAGCCTGCGAGTGACCTATTTGCAAAACACTATCAGTTAGCATTCGGCACACATTCGCAAAACGCTTAAACTATATGTGCAATTTAGAACCTAGTCATCAGGATAAGAGGTAGGTGTTAAATTAACTGGCTTCGTGATTTGGTCTTTATGCTGCCAGTGCATAACGTACATAGTCCTCTGCATAGCTCTAATCAGGGGAATTCACGACCCATGCAAACCTGGAAAATAGCAGGTATTACACCTTCACCTGATGCCTCCGGGCGCTGACATGCTAAATCAAAATGAGAGACACGAATAGAGCTGGCTCTATATTATGTTACTTCAACTCTAGGGATAGTAATATTAAAATCTGTATATTAAAGAAGCAGGCATGCGGATATCTAATGCATTCAGAGCAGCAAAGCCACAGGCGATTGCTTTGGTTCAAAAGCCAAATGCACTCGATGGAGAAGAGATTAGTGCAACTCCATGTATGTACCGTCTATATTGTTTGGCTAGACAAATTCAAGATATTTCTTGAAAACATGCAGCATGTTTTATCTTGTGACGTCTGGTTGGTGCGATATTGGTAATGGATTTGGAATCACGCCTACACTCATCATCTCTTCTTCTCAGATGACGACAGCTTCCTAGAATACATACAATATGACCCCTCTAAGCATTCAGTGTGTTAGGTATATCGCATATGGCACAGTGCCATGAGTCTTTGCCCTTGTGGTTTGCTGCATTACGTTACATTTGTCCGGTTTATGTTTGAAAAATAACCTGGGTTTTCAGCTTGATGTACAGGCTACGTTCCGTCAATTTTGCCATTCCCCTTGAACACACACAGCTTATATGCATGCAGAATTGGTTGAAACTACTATTACCTACTCTGTAGCATAAAGCCTCTAAAACTAGAGTGAACCATAGGCTGCAATATCCCCCTGTCCTCCGTCGTTGAATTTATTTGTACTCTAAATATATTTGTTGCTAGGTGTGGAAAAGGCTCCGCAAAATGAAAATTGTTCTGTTAGTGTCACTTGATCATGGATCATCGTAAAACTGTTGTGATTTAACATTGTAAGATACATGTATGTACAACTGAACTAGAACGATACTTTTACAGAGGTTTTGTTTTTCCCCTTGGTATATATATGGATTCTTACGGTATTAGCATGTATATGTTGTTTGCAGCAAATGACCATAGTTTGTTAGTCACACATTGCAGACAATGTAATTTCAAGTGTCCTAACCTTTAGTTGCATGGCATCTCTGTAATAATCTCAATGATTCTGTCCAACAAGAATTCAAGAGATTACCAGAAACTGACCCTTTGGGAACATTATCTTCTACACACATTGGATATTTGTGCGAAGCCAGTTATACATACTAATTCGGGCCAGTAATATAGGCGTGTGCAAAGTGGTCTTTGCCACGATACTCATTGCCTTACTAATCCTTCCATCTACATCGGTTCCTATTACATAGACTTACCGTGGTCTGAAATGTTAAAGAATCCTGTTTGACGGTGTGCAACAAATGCATAAATCTATTTCCTTTCTGTAAGAAGGAAGTATGCAACATCACATCTCAACTAATAGGTAATCAACAAATCCGCAGTCATAAGTAGCTTTATCGTGATGCATGTGTTTTGGAAGGTACACTGTGACTAAGTGTTTTTGTCATAGGCTAACCGGACATGGGAAAACTGATTTACAAATAACATCTGTAGTAATAAGGGCACCATGCTCATCCTCAATACTTATCATTACTGGTTGTCTCTTTCTCAGGAAATCTATACTTCCGTGACCATAGTCTGGTAACGATGTGAAATATCCCCCACAAATGTCTTTCCAATTAATCATGTAGCCCTGCAGATTGCTCTCCTTTAAGTTCTCACACGATTTATTGATTGCAATTACACGACATACAGCACAGTTCCCTAAGAAAAAATTAGGCTTGCTATATTAGCAACAAGCCTCTTCTGCTACACGTAAGCTCGTAGCTGGTCAATTTATGAGTACAATTGGAACCTACTAAGCTAGTTTAATTGGGAGACTATCGACAAGGGTGCACCAGGTATTATGTTATTTGCATCCTTGTTACTGTAATGTACCTTAAAATGATTTGAAATAAAATAACTGTAGTTGTTCATATTTATGTCCTTTCAGTGCATGATCTAGGCACTCAATTGGTCCAATAGAAATGTAAATATATATTTTTAGGGGTGGGGGGGTGGGGGTACAATGATGATTAACAGTTTTGCTTAGTAAGACTTGGATATCGCTTTTAAGTTTGAATGCAGGGGGTCCAGTAGAAGGAAAATATATGAATCATGTGTCTGCAAAGACTGTCTTGGCCTAAGACAGTTGAATAATGACACTTCTGGCCCTTGGGATGAGCCCATGCCTACTAAATCTTTCATGCATCTTGGTTGTAGTCTAAAATGGTACCTTGTCACAGGGAAACTCAAGTTGTAAACCAGACAATATGTTTAAACGCTACGGCTGGACAAGTTAACTAAAAACTATGGTGTGGTGTGTCACTGAATTGCGAGTTTCTTCTGATTATACAAACCGTCATTTGATTTTTACTCTGGTGAGTGTTCAAAACATCATAGAAGGTATATAGTGCGATTGATAATGCAGCGGCTTAATACTTGCTTCACTGAGCAAATGCCTCACTTACTTATCATTAATAGCAACATTAAAATCAGTCAAGGTATGGCAGCTGCAATATAGCCTAGTTCAAAAACAAACGGATAGACTTGCTTTTTGTTATTTGGTCGTGGTGGTAAATAGTCTAAACAAACTACAAACTAATGAAACAGCTGATCCTTCCTTTACATCCACAGGTTATATAACCTTTCAATGTACCGCAATAATTTCTCTAGCTGTGGTCCAGGTTTATCTGACCAACTGGTTGAGCGAATTTAATTTTTTTTTTTTTGTTTGAAGTAATTGCTGCTGTTTTAGCTATATTTTGTTGAGATTGGCATATTGTACATAGGAAACACAGGGTCTACGCAAAAACTGGTTAAAAGCAAATTTTTACCATGTTTCAATACAGTTATCTTACCCGAAATACATGAAATGTATAGAAATGGTAACAGCCCATCTATGTTCAGCAATGAGATTTTGTTTAATTAGATGTACTATCTCTGTTGTTGTATTGATCAGGCTTCTAGGATGGCCAGACTAACTTACGCCAATTTTTTCCTCCACTTTATTTCTATTTCTTCTTACACTTGGTCCATCCGGGAGCGGTCACAATCTGAGCGTGTAAAAGTTGACTGTCCATCCCGAATTACAACTTTGACTGCACCTATTGCCCAAATATTTTAGTGACCCTCAATAAATCTGTGTGAGTCATGACCTAAACAAAAACACAGATTAGACCTCAGGGCCTGCTGTGATTTAAAAATTTGAATCAATTTTTTTTATCCAAAAGTAATCCGCGCGAACTTCTATATCACTTCTCTGTAATTAATGTCAGGATCACCTACCAACATAAAACCGCGACCTTGGGGTAAGCGTGCCAGTTTAGGTTGAGCTAATCAGTGTGACTGGTTTAAGCACACGACCAAACGGTGGCCTGTGTGCTGGGTCACTGATCATGTATCACACGGAGGCGTATTCTGGTGATAGCTCTGAAAAAACAAACGACAGGTTCGTGTGTGCAATTGAAAAAAAGTAATATGTACACAATAGCGAAACCTTAGCCTGCTTCCTGCACATGTATAGATACCTTATAGAGTGTTACATATAGGGTATCAGACATTATTATTATTATTATTATTATTATTATTATTATTATTATTATTATTATTATTATTATTATTATTATTATTATTATTATTATTATTATTATTTCCAAGCTTTACTTAGCAATTTAGATATCTACATAGAACTGCTCATTTGTTTAGATTTCAGATATAATTAGTACGGTTTTAGTTAAAATATGAAAGAAAAAGGTACATGAATACATGAATAGTTGCTCCAAAAGGTACAGTACCCCCCACCCGCCCAATACAACCCCACCCCTAACCGGTAATGCATCTTAGACGATTCGAGATTGAGAGTTAACATGCCTCATGACGGAAATTTCAGTTCAAGGTTTCCCACTAATGACCCGTTTGTTAATTCATTTGGCTCTTTAAACCTAGAATTTTCAAAACATTTACATTAAATGTTATGTAATTGATTTGTTATTAATACAGAAATCCCATTAATAGTGATTACATCGGCTGTGAAATATAGCGAGTTTATAATAAATAGGCCTATTTTTATTGCTAAAACGGGACAACTAAGATCTGACCAGTTTTAAGGTGTGACGCAATTAATAGCGTGACTCTTTTACATCAGGTCGTTATATTTGCGTTTTACTTGAAGTTAAAGACCTGGTTTAATCAGTTTGATCTGATCAGTCCTTCAGGTAGGCCTCGTCGGGTCAGTTATAAGACCAGGCACTGTAGGTAAGTGTGGGATGGTTTATTATTTTATCATTCAATTTTGTTAGGCATAATCATGAGTGTTAGGTGTAGTTTCATCATATTTATGTCATGTGGGCTACGTTTTTAAGTAGGCCTATTAATTAAGGAACATCATATTCGCTTTATTCCGTGATACATCAGCTCGGGATGTTTGTATTGGAAATGCAAACATGGTGCCGCCAGTTAGCAGAATGACTTGTCGGGGGATTAATGGTGCCGAAACAAGTCTTGCGCTGGTTCTCCGCTGATGACTCGATTTTTAAAAGGCTAATAATGCCTCAAACTTTCTTCTAAATTTCAAATTTTATGAATATGATTTGTTCATTTTATAAATTAATTTGCTATTATGATTTAGAACAATACAGGTTTTCAGTGAATGGTACGGAATAGGACTTTGCTCTTAGAATATCGGACTTGATAGTGTTCAAACGGTACATGGGCTAACAGAATTAGGTTTGTTTAGTTTCTCTTTGTATTAAATTTGTATTAAATATTTTTTATTAGTGCCATGTGTTATCAATATTTATATTATCATCAGATCTCATCGGTTTTCTCCACACGTCTCTCTTTAGTTTAACAAACAAGGCTCTTGAAGATTATATATTGATACAGAAATATACCAAAGTTTTGTTTAAGATATTCCAATGAATAAGTAGTTTCATTGTTACTGTCTGGAATATTCATCAAAGGATATGATCTCTGCTTCCTTTGCAAAATGTTTTCTGGGGAACGTATAATAAGTACAATACAAGGATCAAAATGCCTAACTGCAGCAGCACTGTACTGTTACAGCAAGAGAACTGTAATGAATGATATAGCAACGTTCTGTGTGAAATATTAAACTTACATTCAATGCATAGAACATGTAGAAAGCTGATATATAGTTCCCTAAGAAGGGAACTTCTGCGTTGATGTTTCTGACACTCCAAGGAAGCTCGTGGTCAATTTGCACCTTCCTAGCCTCAAATTGGACGTTTGTCTAGGAAAACAGTCCTGAAAAAATCCTGTACAACTTCCACGTTCATCATCATTATGTTTCTTCAGATGATCAAATATCATGATTGCAGTCGAACTAAGTATCAAGAAAGTACTGTTGAATAAACTTGAATTTTCTGAAGATTTTGTTGTCGTAATTAAGTCATCGTGTAAGTCTATTGCCACAGTTTATGGTTTTTTGTCAACAAATGTTTGTATCTTTGAAAATAACACGAGCAACACAGCAACTTTAGCACTAGAAAAGTATCGGAATTTAGATTGTCAGTTCCATTGTAAGGTGCTGTTTGTTGTCCATTAATGATATAACTATATGCATTTCCAGGTAAGATTATTGCTACCACGTTTCTATATGTATATCCTTGGACAATATTACAAGGGTGTCCATCAAAAACAAAGCAATACTTTATGCCTAATATATAAATTTCACATTAATGAAATATATGAAATAATAAACGGGTACGTACAGCTAAAAGTACTGAGGAAGATTCAATAGGAATAGAAAAATTATTGTTTCAACAGCCTGAGCCTATTTGTGGTACGTTGGGTGATATTATACACGTCTCGCTTGTTCATAAAAGGAATATGGTAAAGAGGTATTTGTGGGAGGCCATGCAATGTTCCATCAACTCCTTTGGGTTTTAATTAGTCTTTCACAAGCTATTGCTTAAAGTTTTAGAAAAAATGGTACTTTAGTCATTCAATTTTCTTATATTCTTCAAATTCAAATGAGTTATCTTGGCACATCAAAATATAAAAAAACCGTGTCGGGGGTTGTAAGATTGCAAAACATACCTTGACGGCTTATGCCTGTGACCCGGTTATAAACTTATTTGACCGATGAAGCCTTGAATTTTAAGATTTTTCTGGCATCTGACGTGATAAAGGTAAATAATTAAAGTATATGTGTAGACATACACATTGGTATGGAGCGTAGAGATATGGGGTTGTGTTAGTATATTTATTTTATTTTATTTATTTTTGTTTGTTTGTTTGTTTATTATTTATTCATTTATCTATTCATTATTTAATCATAATTATACGCAGGATACTACACTTTTGCACTTGCTTGTGTAATATACACTGCAGAGCAATACATGAAGTCGGGTACGGTCACAAAAAGGTGTGTCACTATCGCATGATATATTTGCCACGGCAAGTTTGTATTTGTTCTAATGAGTGAAGTAGCTTCCTAGTATATACATACATATATATATATATATATATATATATATATATATATATATATATATATATATACATACACACACACATACATGCATACAAACATACATACACACATACATACTTACAAACATACATACACACATACATACATAAATACATACATACATACATACATACAGACATATATACATACATACATACATACATACATACATACATAGAACCAAAGAGGGAGGGAGGGAGAGAGGTTTGTAATAATAGCAACGTTCAGAAAATCAAAGATTCATCAATGGCCAGTGTGTGCACCTCTGCCTCTTCTGACCAGCACATTTGGATCATGCTGGTAAGAGAAAAAATACCTTTGCATCTTAAATGATAATGCTTGCTCTGTATTAGTTCTTCGAAGCCATGGACGCAAAATGTATGGCATTTTTTATTCGTAATGGAGCATTATGGTTACGGGCATGGGTAAGCGATATTTTGAGAGGTCTGTGGAGAAGAAAAACCTTTATGATGAAAGGAACGATGTCAAAACAACACAAACAATTCTTGATTGAAAGTCCTTCAAAATGAAAAAAACGTCTTTCACAGATCAAGGTGAATCATAATGAATATATAAAACAACAAGGAAACTAAATTGTTAGTTTAGCACAGCAACGAAATAATATGATGTTTATGTTATTCTCTTATGCCGAATCGAAGATACAAATTATACAATTTTATGCATTCAATGTCAATATCAATTTTTCCATATGATTTTCAAAGATTGAAATGGCCTTTCAGCTATGCATATTTTTCAAGGTACAGCTTCAAATAGTAAGCAGTTATGTTAAACTTACCGGTACTGATATGTTTGCAGACTCGGACAAAGATTATTTTTGGATGAAGTGAATAATTTTTCTGACTTAAACGCAACCAAGCGGCATCTCTATGAACCAGCGTCGCCCTTCTTACATTTAGAGGGAAGGGGAGACCGGGACTGCAGGGACACGGATAAAGATGGGACACCAAACATTTCCCTCGCTTTAATATTCGATGTTTCTATTGTTTAAGCAGATAGACGACTCCTCCAATTTTTGTTTCGACACAGTGGTCAAAAATGCGTCTCCAGAGAACTCTACTCATTAAGAAAGTTTTTGGTCCACATACATTGTTTATGTGATGTCTTCGTAAACAAGATAAGAGCTTCCCACTTTCCTGCTCATAACCAAAATATATATATATATATATATATATATATATATATATATATATATATATATATATATATATATATATATGTGTGTGTGTGTGTGTGTGTGTCTTCAAATTTTTGGCGCTATCTTGTATATATATATATATATATATATATATATATATATATATATATGTAAATATATATATATATATATATATATATATATATATATATATATATATATATACCGCATCCATCTTAATAGCAGTATGCGGTGCCAATGCAAAGAGATGCCAGATGTTGTAGTGTTTTCGTGGAACTATGGAATAAGTACTTTCCTTGATTGAAGGTTTTGAAGGCTTTACAATTCATTTCGGTGTTATATAAACAGTAATATACGGCAGTGACATTTAATTTTTCATTTGGAAGTATCATCTTTGCTAAATTACGGGAAAAAATCTAGATTTTGAATCTAGACCACTTGGCTTGAAAGTGGGGGCGTGCTTCTTTTAGGGCATGTACTACTATTAGGATGAATACGGTATATACCTCCTAATTTCGGCTCATTTGATTTGCGCATCTTTACAAACAAAAACAAACACAGGCATTATCGTGTTCAAGTGGTAAACTACCGTTAAATTTCAAAAAAAAATTAAAAAATGGTATTTTGCGGAAAAATACACCACGGTACACGATAATGTCATGTGTATATTCCACTAGCTCTACTTGACGAAGAAGAGTGTCCTAATAGGTCCCACCTTCCCCTACCTGAAGAAACCGTAAGTCCGTTCGCCAGTTTAGATTTTTAAAAATGTCCCTCAAAGTTAACCTGACATGTAGCGAAAGATTGAAGTCATATGAAGAGCTGTACACAATGTTGACTATAGTAACAGGTAAAGGTCTTTGAGCAAACACAACTTCAAAACCAATATGAAGCGACATTAAAGGACTATTATACCCACGTCCAAGCAAGAATAATCAGATCATTGTCATGTCAAACATAGAGGAAACCTGATATCGCTATTTTGAACAGATCCTCTGTTTGCCTTTGTAATATACGTTATCAATCATGCTTAAATATTCGTTTTACAACAGACATCTACACTGATTCGGAATGTAACGGTATATAAGCATCAAAATAGCAATATGTGGAGAGAATATGATTTTTACAGCGATTGAAGGAATCTTCACTAGATAAATTAGCACTTGAGCCGGGGAAATAAAAATTTGTTGTATTTGGCATTTAAGAACGTTGTATACAACAGCTATAACCATAATTGAACAGTCAGAATAACGTTTAGGTTTTTTTCCTGCAATATACATGTATGACGTGTATTTCAGTATGCCTAAGGCGAAGCAGTCCTAATTTTGCACGGCCCAGAATTTTTGTGATGCTGCCGAGCTGCTCAGGAAATGAAGCGAGATTCCACAGCAGCATCAAATAGCAAGCATTTGCTCCCTGTGACAAGTATTTGCATAGATAAATGTGTGGCGTGCCCTCCCCTGGAGGTAGGGGTCCTAGGCAAACTAATGAGATACAAACTACTGTGATCTTCAGCATCATCTAGGTTTCTGACACGATTTTAGATCATTAAAGTTTCTTCATTGCCTCGTTACTTTCTTAATCACAAGAAGGCTTAACACCTGCAATACAGTGCAGATCACAAAAGCATTGAGCCACAAAATTCTACCGGGAAACAATCCGGAACCCTGATTTAAAAAATTAAAATCTGTTCCTTTTTTAATTTGTTTTCTTTTTTATTTCGTCAGTCGTACCTGTTTAATTGTTCACATCTCAAAAGAATTTCACTTTGCTTTGTTGGTTACGCAATGTACCTTTTAAGAGTTGTTTCTGATGTAGAAGTCGCAATGTGTTACGTCTTTCTGATAGAGTGTTTTACCGCATCCACTCTCATGCTCCATTCTTTTACAGCATATCAGACTTGACAAATTATATTTTTGTAACCACTAGAATAAATTTATCACCTGAGCGCTTTTAAGGGAGACCGAAATGCCTATGGGAAAATGTACTTACGAAATTCCAGAGGGAGCACGTTCAATAGCAAACAAAGGAGATGCATCGTATTACAGAAGGGTTCGCGTTCACCAAAGGCCATTCTTCGGCACCTGTGCTATGATGTATTAAAACTAAACGTTATATTATGTACTGAGTGAAGATATGAGGACGGGTACCACCGGCGTTTCTGATTTGCAAGATACTGGAGAATGTTTTCTCCGCCCCAGGAATATAGTGGTTTAAGCCCCTTCTATCGCGTCCGTTCCTGCTGTACTCAAATATCTCGTCACCATGTTAGTGTCGAAGCGCATCCGACCCACCAACTACCTTAATCTCTTTTACACTATTCTTCATATATCGGGCTCAGCTTGGCATTTGTGTAAGTAAGCTACTTAACGTGACCTAATGAAACAAAAGACATTGTATGCTTAAAATTAGACCTTGATATATCTGTGAAATTCTATGGGCGTTGGTCCATAGAACAATGATGTGAGTATTTGTTTTTCACAGTAAAATCTGCAATTACTGCCATGTATTAATATTTTGCTGCAATAAAGTAAGATTGAAGAAGGAGAAGGTAAAAGTTTTTCTTGTCTTTTACTGAAAACATACAAAATATTTCTCACCTTTTAGAGGTTGGCCTGGTAAATATTGACTTCTATCTGTGGAAATTTGATAAGTGCTTGGGCCAGTAGCTGCCGTTTCATGCGTATACTGGGAGGCTTGTTGACAAACATCCCCAGTACCAATGCCAGGGAAACTTAAAACTGTCACCACGAAGTCCAACCAGCAGCAGATAATAACAAAACGCAGCACCCACATCATGCTGAGTCAGCAGCTCATGGAGTTGGCATTTCTTTCAATGAAAGCAGCGACACTGGCAGATATAGATAAATGTGTCCCAAGCTGTATCGTTGTCTAAATCATGTCCTTATACACTGTGGTGATGATCTGCAATATAGCCGAGCAACAAGGCTGTTTTGAGTCCCAACCCGTAATCCTTGTCCCCCATCATGTGAAAACAGGAAGGCCAATGTCTCAGTCACATGACAATTCTAGAAGGCTACAGCGCGATTATCATAATATCCCGGTGCATCAATGGATCCCATGATCAAGCCAATGTTAGTAGGTACCACCAGGCAGCCCTGTCTTGCCACCAACACACATTATATTGGGTGCCCTAGACTAAACCCGACTCTCCTTGAACATAAATCACACTCCCGACAATGGATTCTACAGGCACGCCACACTTTGCATGCTCGGCAAAGATAATGCACCTCGTAGGATTACGAAAAGCAAATATTTCTTTCTTGCATTATCGATGCATCACTGCAGATGTTTGCATATGCAGTGTCCCTACAAACCATAAAGACTAATTTTAGTCGTACCTTTCTCATTCTCAATGTACCCTTTACTCCCTGAAATATGTATTTCGTTGATACAAATAACTGACCCACACACAAAAAATGTCGAAATGTACAAATAACGTAATCGACTGGATTTCCTTAACCCTTGCCAGCTTAAACAGGCCAACACCGTCTGATGGTCAAATGCCCTGTGCTTCAATGTGCTGGACTAATTCAAACAGTAACAAAAAATAACTTGAATGAGAATTGTACATTAGACTTATTAAGCTAACATGACCCATGTCAACAGCTACCCTTGGCGTTAGTAGGGCACTAACCCACGTCAAGGCTAGCTGTTGACTGAGTCCTAATTCACGAGGAAAAGGTTAAGGAATAGTACTATGTGCGAAGGACGTCAACGGTGGAATGGATTTCAGCGAACGTGCAATGTCAGAAATAGTGTAATATGGATCACAATAATTCACGACTTGCGATGCTGACTAAAGAATGTTCTCCGTGCTTGATGCTGTCTTAATGCGTCTCTGAGACGCGACTTGGGCCATGTGGGACGAGGACTATAAGGAATCTAAATTCGTTTCTGTTGTATGGTACCGTGACCTGATCTAAATCCTTCCTCAACTGGATAATCGTAGAGGCAAAGGTGCCCTAATTGACTGGTTTGGGAAATTAAGATGTAGTCGCCAGCTGCCGTTGCAAAGGTCATGAATGAAGTTACCCTCGAGAAGTTGGTCAATCTCAGACCTATTCTGAATGATGGATCCCGGTTCATTTGATTGGTAAATGCCACCCGATGCATGATGGGATGAAATGTAAGATAACATAGTGTATAATGACTTAAAAGCCTCATCGGAGGTCAGAAAACATTTTAACTTGCTTCGGCTTGCGACATATATAACTTTAAAATTAAGGCAGTGTTGGGTAAATGCAGTGCCATGGGGGCAATTAAAACGATATAATTATAGGATGAGCTAATTTCGGGCTACTTTAACCTATTGTTTAAACATAAGTAACGTCATTTGCTGCCAAAGTAGCATCAACTAATGGAGTAGCAGTTACTGTATCATCCAGACCCTTATGCCTACTTTACGCCGTGGTACCTTACGTCACATCCGCCTTTCTTAATTTACCGTGTCCCTTACCTCAGACTGGCATGCCTCTTTCCTCGACGTTTGTAGCCAAACAGATCTTTCACCTATACAGTTAGATTAACGGTATAAAGGTCACTTCTCCTTTAAGTCATATATCCGTGCAATATCATTTTTAAACATCAGAAGTCTTCGCATCCTCTTGACTACAAGAATCTTAAGAATGCACTAACCTCTTTCAAATACTTTTGTTGTATTCAATTGTTGTATTAGCATGATGAAACGCAGAGAAATATTCAACAATTTTGTTAATATCTCAAAAATGTACTTAGAACCCACATCGGTTTTTGATGTATCTTCATACTTGCAAATAATTCTAAAAGTTGTCACAATGATTTCTATTTTCTATTTTCATTCCACTCGAGGGACAAAGGGGAAAATAATCCACTTTTTTATGCAATTGCACAAGACAATATATGTTTAACTTTCCAGCCCTTTACCTTCCGAATGAAACAAACTTATTTGAAACTATGAAATATCGATATATCTTAAGCCTCAAACAATTGGCTGATTAAACAGTCCTTATTTGACCAAAAGTGGAAAATAAGTGCCATAATTTTATTTAGGTTAAGTTATTATGAAGCAGTAACTATCAGGACTCAAAGGTTAAGACGCTCAACTGACAATTGTGAGAGTTGAGGACATATTTCCAATAAGTTAGTCAATCTGTATTAAGATTGTAAGTTTCTGGTTTTGAGATGTGACAGACGGCACATTTTTCTACCGAAATTAGAGGAAATCTAGAAAGTGACTTTTTCATATTCGGTTTAACATTAGCTAATATATATTACATATATCTGAGAAATTGATGTTCCATATGGTTATCTTATGATGTCAGAGCCTAAAGGGCACCAATCGTAAAAGTTGAAACATGGTGAGAAAGAAGTTGTTGGATGAATTTAGATTCACCGACATGCGTGATGTCTTGATAGTCGAAAGAGAGTGCAGCAAGTGACACGTCAGGCTGCAAAAGGAACCTAGCTAAAAATGGCGATAATTCAAAGACAAATTTGCAACAAGTTCAGAGAGTCATAAGCACAAAAATGTGTATAAATGGGATGTATGAAAAATGCACATTTGGGAAGTACGCCATTTAATTTCCCGAAATGTTCCAAACAACACAATCCTCAAGTAAACGGCATCAAATAAATTTTTGGACTAGGTAGAGTAGAAATTGATTCTGCGAGTACGAGACGCTCTGGATTCGCAGTCTAACACGAGGATGTGTTGCCCCCTGACCAGACCATACTCCATGTTTGTTCTTTAAGTCCACCTACATATAACATAGTCTGTTCAGCAGGTAAAAGGCTGGGCAGAATAAACAATACATGCATGTACATGCTGCTTGAAAACAAAATGGCGTTTCCAGGGCATATATATACATATTTATAATTGCCAAATCTTAACCATCATTAAATTTAACTATCAACTATATGAAACTGTAGAAAAAAGAATATGTATTTGAATATTTAATTTATTCCGGTGATGGGGCTTTAAATGTGTTTTTGGTTTATCACCGTAAAGTACGTACATTTACACTATCGGATATAGCCACGGAAATCTTATTGCACTAGTATTTCAAATTCTGTTGGCTATGTGATATCAAATATATATTTTTGTCGACTTCAATATGACATGAATCTGTCTTATCTTATTTAAAAAGGTATAATTTTCTGCATATTCTTTCTCGTCTAAAAAACATTAACTTGATCTGTAATACACAAAACGATATGTTGAAACAACTCAACAAATGACTGCATATATTACTTTCAATGCGTGTCTTATATGAAAAAACACATTGCAAATTGCAGTCACTTGCCCTCTTCTTCTGATAGCGTCCTTGGATATATTTCCAAACCAGATGGAACCGTCTTTGGCAATATATTATGGTTAATCTTATGCACCACACACAAAATAAATAAAAATAATGGAACAAAGTGCGATGTACTCGTAGATTGCTCAAAGGAGTAGTACTTTTGTTGGCCTAATCATGTGAGTTAACCACTGTGCAATAGCATTTTAAAGAATAATACTTAACCTGATGCATCCGAAATTATGTAAGAGGTGAAGAAATCAGAATTTGTCTTCGTGGTCTTAATAATACACCCTGCACACCACCATACATACAATAAACGGTAATCATGTTTGTTTTTCATTGATTCTTTTCAGAAAACGTAAAACTTTAACTTTGTCGCATTCTTGATCCTTCTCTTTGTATTGCAAAAATAAACACTTTCATCAGTTTAAAGGTGCACTTAGGAATGTGGATGACACTTATACAGTTAACAAAGCATAATTGAAGGTATTGTGGCAGGAAGTCTGAACGTAATTTTAATAAATCCCGAGAAAATCCACAGAAAACAGTTTCCATTAACTGTTGTGCACTACTGTGGTGCTGCGGTGTATCAGCGGATATGGCATCTCTGACGCGACTGAAAGTCAAAATTTCCTCCTTACAATTATCCCTAACCAAGGTGATAATGATTCCCTTCCTGTTATGTCCTGGAACTGTACGAGTGTACACGGAAGAGTCAGCATCGAAATTATCTCCGTTTTTACATTATTAACTGTTATGCAATACGTGGTAAGAACGATTCATTGACACGTAATAGGATGACTAAATTAAGGCATAGTGGGAGAAGATTATGTGCACATTTGCAACAAGTGAAGTTCATGGACATGTTCTCAAAATATGGTAACGGTGATAGGTTAACTTTTTCATGATTAACCATCTGAACGTGTACTCTGCAGCTTATTGCACCAAACCGCAGTCTCCATCACAAACGCTGTTCTGTGTAATTACATTAGATATCGGGAATTTTTCAGGCAAATAATGAAGCGAAATGGCTGGAAGAAGTGACTTATATAAATGCAAAAGCGAGATATGGGCTAGATTTTTTCCCACTTCTTACAAGTCCCCAATTATTATCAAATTTTATTGGTAAAGATTCGCTGGGTGAAAACACGCCCTGCTCATCCTGTCTGGTGTAACTTGTCTCGACATTTTGGTGCGAAGGACGGGTGGGTGGACATTTCTCCTCCCCGTGGGTCCTTCTCATCCCCCTCGCGGTATCTGGATTCATCAGACAAATGGTGTATTATGACAGAGTATCTCATCGATACTCCATGTTGACAAGAAACCGAGAGACAGGACGCTCGCATGGCAATTGAGACATTTCTTCACAATTTTATGTATTAGGCCAAATCCATTTAGTTTCCGTTCAAATCAATTCTGCTAGTAATTGACTTTTAAGGTCATCTGCCTCCTCCAGTTAGATATGCGTAGTTTGACCATGGGTGTGTTATGGGAAATCGCAAGGGAGCCATCCTTTTTTGCGCAGCCTCAATAAGTACATAAGCATATTTTGCCACCCTTCTTCATTTCTCTTTATTTCAATACAGAACATCTTCTGTAAGGAAATACCCATATACGCTACATCAGAGTCAAGCACTGAAAATGTTTGTTTGGAATGAAGCAGTGTGAAATTATATTATATGGCTGCGGGTCCGTGTGAGAGGGTACCTGCAAGTATATGTATATACGTATATATATATATATATATATATATATATATATATATATATATATATATATATATATATATATATATATTGTGCGCGCAGGTGTGCGTGTGTGTGTGTGTGCGGTAAGCACACGCCCATTGCAGACAGTCTTTTTTATGCTGTATCGGGATATAGACTGTGTTTTCAACAAAAGAAGGAGAATCATCACGATTGTAGGGATTTTTCAATTCTGTGTCATTAACATGCCCTATACCTAGGTTGGCCATCACCATAATGAGCAAAATTCCTATGATTCGCTCTGGAGATATCTGCAGATTCTTTTTAATCAAACTGTTTTGTTAATTTATTTCAATTAAAATAAGAGAATGTGATGGACGGAATCGACAGCCAGTACCTCTAATCGGAACTAAGCGCACACGTGTATCGAAGCTGCTAACAGTATGGAGATGCGAGAATCAGTTGAATCCACTTTGTAGTAAAGCACCCGGCGGGTTTAAATGGTAGCAGACGGCAGATGGAAAGGCTTGGGGATAGCGTTATTCTTTGGGTGGCAGGTTTTAAATATTATACAGGATACGACAGAGGTATTTTCATATGCCCCCATCATGCAAAGGCACATAAATCGAAAACTCCTAATGCAAACACATATGAACTATAAGCGTGTGAAACGGTATGCTTTAAAGAAACGTTATCTGACTTCGATATTTACATACTAATCCCTTCCTTTTCAAAACATTTTTCCCCGTATGTTAATCATGTGTCGAGAGAAATTTTAAGCAGATTTAATATAAAATTTCAAAAGAACAATGATGGTATTACTTTTAAGGTTCAAGAGGCAAAATTACAAGTACTGTGCAAATATTCATGCTTATTTGTAATTTTTGGTAATGTAGAAAACGTCTGTCAAAAAGTGGATGTGCCCCCACCTCCGCACCTGACAGTAGTTTTCTACCTTTGCTCTTCATGGTAAAATAAAATATCACGGTATCTTCATAAGGAATTCTCAATCTCAACAGAGCATCTCAGGTGAGTATTTTCTTCTCTCTGATAGCTATAGGTAACGTATACAGACTCATATATGTAGATGGAAGCCAACGCCTCCTGCCGAGCACACCTGGTTGTGACTCGGATACTTGTGACTATGGATTCTTCATTATCTTAACCAACGCGTTCCAGTGTCTGCCGCCAAATATGATGATGGCACTAACAAGCTACCCATGTAGTGCGCAAAGCCGCAGATGGACAGCTGTCAAAGTTGCTCTGGCAGCGCATGCACAACCAAAATATCAGCGGTGGACGGAGCGGGCGATGGACACAATTACAGTCTTGATGGCATTTTTTGGTCAAGTATGTTCAATTTGAACTGAACTATCTGGCGTCTATCGACCTTCCACATCGCGAATAAAATACAAACAAATCCAAATTCGATTCAACGTTATTAAAAAGCACTGCTCAATCGAGTTCAAAAATGACAGAAAATCTGGTGATACCATTTTAAATAGTTTGTGAAATAATGCATAAAATCGATTGCCATATTGGGTCAAATGCACATTGAAATTGCACAAAGCTTGCACACTTTATAGGCTGATGAATCTCGCAGGAGTAGCGCGGCTTCGCGAATTAATGGAGACGCACTCACCCCTATGACACGTCGATCGGCGAAATATGGGATTCAGCATCCCGTATGTTTTTGTAACGCCATGGGAAATCTGCATTCAGTAAATAGTCTCGTTCAATCTCTCTACACAGCTGTTAAATAAAACTCCCGATAAAGGAAAAAAGCAGTTCTAACTCTGCATACCGGTATGAAGCAATTGAGCCCCGAGTTCCTATGATTTACACAAGAACACAAGAAGAGCCCAACCTGCTCGCATACTGCGAATGAGCAAATCTTGCTGCCAATTTTTCACGACAATTATTATTAGGCATGCACAGTCATTTGCGATTCAAATCGAAGAGGCCAAAAGGGCACTTAACTGGGTTTACTGCAAGTCTGCGGTTGAAAGCAATGGTCCTGAGAAAGGCGAGCAATTATGAAAGAAAGACTTCTATGTCACATTTTGCTAGTGTTGCCTTGGAATATTGAAAAAAAAAACTCGATTTAATAGTCATTAAATGGAGTCAATTTTTCGCCTGATAATTTAGGAAAAAATTAGTGCCACCATATCTGCACTACCTATTGCTGTGGCATGTATGACACGGACCTGGATAGGTTGCTGTGTAATTTTTCTGTACCAGAAACAATCATTGTGACATAGGCCTACTGTGTTGAGGAATATCCTAAAGTTGGTCAGTCTTTTTTTTCTGAATAAGAAGGCTTAAAAAGGAAATTAGCACAGCAGAGACTAAAGAAGCATTCTCGACCAATTGAAAAAATGTGTTGAATATCATTTGACAACACTTAAAAATGTCCAAAGGGCTGGTGAACTTTACCTTTGCTTTCAGTGACCTTGTCCTTTACTTTTTTCTATTTACATGATCTTTTCTCATAGGATTGACTGGGAAGTCGTGAGAATATTCTTTTTCCATTTATTGTTTCTGGCTTGTGACCCCAAGTTGACATTCCCTTCTCATCCAACTCTCTGTGTATTTGATGTTAGTATTCCAGAGCCCAATATGACACTTCTGGTGTATTGATGGTGTAATAATTAATATCCTCACCAGCCACACAGAGGCATTTATATTGTCCTCTGGAGTTTTCACTTAACTGGGTCTTTTTCTAAGAAGTACGAAGCAAATGCCTTAGAGGTGTCTTCATAATCATGTTTATATTTAGCTAGAGTGTTTTGTATATAAAATTGTAAGTGGAGATTCATTTTTGGCTTATTTATTACACATTTTGTACAAATTGTCTCCTTGCAATTTACATTTTGCCAAGTTTGAGATGAATGAAGGTTTTCGAAACAATCAATCATTATTATTTTTATTATTCATATTATTATTATTATTATCATCATCATCATCATTTTATTGAAACACCTGAATTGGGGAAATATAGAAATACATATACATCAGGATAAATAAACCATATGCACAAGCATCATAACATAAATGAAAAAAAACATAATAATATCACATGGTAATGAATTACAAACAAGCAAATTCACCTGGTCAGAGAGACGACCAGATTTATATAATTGAACCATATGAAACAGTCCAACCAGAAGCAAAGGGATGACAATGTATGTAAAAGCGCAATAACACTTTCCCCCTCAATTGAAACTTCATAAGAACTTAGACAGGAGAAACGCCAGTTTGCGACGTTCACCGTATGGGTTGTTAAAATTCTCATAAAATAGTATGTAGTGAAGCGAATCCACAATGCCGCCAGATGACACATTCTCACAAATATTTGTCTTAAATAATGTACACTTTTGCACCAAGAGTATGCAGATTGGAGATACGTCTAGATTAAAGATTCTATCTATTAAGGACCCACAAACAGCTTGTTTTGTGATACAATACTGAGAAATCTGATGGATCATAAGATCTTGGAGCGGCGATGAAACACAGAAGATACGCTGTGCATGTGAAATAGTGTCATGAGCAACAATTTCACTGACCGTCTGGATATTCAATGCCGGAAATAAAGATAAAGTACGTGCCCGCTTACTCAGACCCATTAACCTTCTGACTGTATGATACTGAGCCGTCTCCAGATGGCGCGCTGACTCATGTCTCAAATTAATACAATAGGGCAGACCTGGGTTAGTTGTAAATTCACTTAAAGGTGGTGCTGCCCATCCTGTTCCTGATTGACTGTCCACATTTTATGGTTGCTTTCCATGGCCCTCACTTTTTCACATATAAATTAAACCTCTCTATATGTTGTCAAATAAGCTTTAAACATCCATTATATCACACCTGGGTATATTTGAAAGATAGTATGTACCTTAGGTACATTAGAAGATGATAATTCCAAAAATCGTTCTCATATGCATGGGGAAACTTTCAGGTTCAGTGTAATGAAATGAGTTTGCTGATCTACCTGACCTCAAATGGCATGGATTGCTGGGTGTCACAAACATGCATCATAGTAACAAAAGGCTGTGTGTCAAGAAATTAAACCAACCCAGCACCCCTATTGACTCCATAAGTTAAAGATGGCACACCAACAGTATTCCATATGTACGACCTGGCATTTGACGATAAACCAGGGTTGAGACCCTAGCCCCAGGTAATATATACATAGCTCTTATAGCATCCGATTTTCTATTGGCGACATTTAAGTCTGACTTCATATCACTAGAAAACGTCACCCCCAGTATTTCAAAGTTATTTACCGACTGCAGAGGAGACTTATCCAAATATAAAACTCACTCGTTAGTAAAATTACATTTACCCACAGGAGAACATATAGACTTGCTGATATTAACAGAAAAGTGCCATTTGATAGCATACAGGTGACAAATATTAATTAAGGACTGCAATAATGTTACTGTACAAGAAAACAGTGTCACATCGTCAGCATAGGCAAAGCAATTATGTGTATGGATACCAGTCATTACAACTTTTCGCGATTCTTTTAACTGATCCATCATATCATTTATGAAAATGTTTAAAATATATAAACACCATATCGTTCAACTTCAAGCAATGTATACATGTATAAAGTATGGAAATGCTATGGTTTCAGTTTTGGGTTACATAGACGATGCAGTGAACTGTTATAATGACATGCCCCTACACAATCTGGTATGCATGAATTTTAGAAAAAATAACATGTTTTGAAAAGCATGAATTTTAGAAAAAAAATATTTTGAAAAGCATGTACACTTCATTCCAATCATGCTATACTAATAAAACACAGGAAATTTCGTGGAGTTTGGCTTGAATTTAAAGAAGTTCATGAACATACAGATGTCACTCTGACTTTGCCTTTGGATCCTATATTATGTCATGGGCGTACAGTGTATCTCGGTTAATAATAATAATAATAATAATAATAATAATAATAATAATAATAATAATAATAATAATAATAATAATAATAATAATAATAATAATAATAATAATAATAATAATAATAATAATAATAATAATAATGATGATGATGATGATGATGATAATAATAATAATAATAATAATAACAACAACAAGAAGAAGAACAAGAAGAAGAACAAGAAGAAGAACAAGAAGAAGAAGAAAAAGAAGAAGAAGAAGAAGAAGAAGAAGAAGAAGAAGAAGAAGAAGAAGAAGAAGAAGAAGAAGAAGAAGAAGAAGAAGAAGAAGAAGAAGAAGAAGAAGAAGAAGAAGAAGAAGAAGAAGAAGAAAACCTGGAACATTGATATTGCCGTTGCCATCGTATTGGTTAGCCTTGTACAATCACTGACGCACTAACTTGACCAAAGTTTATGATCGCATTAGATTTTTATGGTCCTATTAAGTGCAACACTTGGTTGAAATTCATCAATGTATTGTCTAAGTTATCAGTTGCAACCAGACATGATCATGATGACGTGTGTATTCAATAACACACATCACGTCACAGGAGTATCTTGACCACTGGCATAAGTACATCTGGAGGTCAGTGACATTGGTACTTTACAATGGCAATGCAGATACATGAGATAACAACGAACACAATATTCATTTGTACAATTTACCGGTCGTACCTCCAGTTTACTCTATGACCTGACCACTTTTTGTGCTTCCTTATTCATAATCGAGAAAAAAACTTGTTATCTAAGCATTCTTTAATCGTAAATGTAACCCATCCTGTGGGGAATGACGACATTGCAAGGGTCTCATGATATGCACCAAGCTATTTTTAACCTTGCTTCGGACTGTCTGTTGTCAATAATATTATCATTTTTGTTAATCATCTGTGACAAATGAACGTCGTCTTCTCAGAGAAAATAAATCCACAATCAATGTGTTTACTCATTTTGACTTAAGTGCCGGAATCCATTGCAGAATATTCCTGTCTTAGAATTTTTGAAAAAAAAATCGCCACGGTCTCTGTGTGTGTCTTGCCAATTGAAAGGGATGGTTTTGCGTCAATTCAAAACTTTCTGCAGGATATAAATAATACTAACTTCAGGCAAGTTCTTGATAAAGATTTAAACTGTGACCCTAATCACAACTATGACAAACTTATAAAAATAATATATCACTCTAAAGATAAATATCTACCCACCAAAACCGTCCGTTTTGACAAATATAAACATGAAAAGTTTCCTTGGATTACAAATGGAATTCTCAGATCAATAAAATTTCGCGACAATCTCTACAAACAAATGAAGAGCACACATCCTGATTCTCAGCAATTTCTGACCTTGCAGCAAAATTTAAAAATTTACAATAAGATACTAAACAGATCAATTCAACAATATAAACGGCATCACTATCATTCCCAATTTGAAAATTTCAAAAACGACACTAAAAAGACATGGGACGTTATAAAAACGATTCTCAATGTAAATTAAAGAAAAAATGAATGAGTTTCCCTCTTTTTTATAATTGGTGACAGAAAGGAATTAAATAAGAGTCAGATAGCAGACAAATTTAATGCATTTTTTACAGGCATTGGCGCAAAACTGGCAGCCAATATAGACCAGCAAAACTTACCTCACTTCAGCACATACCTTAATCATCGGTGGCAAAATATTTTCACTTTTATAAATATTTCTGCAGCTGAGGTTGAATCAATATTAAACAAGTTTAAACCTTAATATAGCTCGGGGCATGATCAGCTTTCGATGAGACTTATAAAGAAGATTAAGTCTTCACTGGCGACTCCATTAGCTCATATAATTAACCAATTTCTTACCACTGGAATATTTCCGGATGAACTTAAAAACGCTTAAGTAATACCAATATATAAAAAGGATGACGAAAAGATTCTAAATAACTATAGGCCTATATCTCTACTTCCAACTCTTTCGAAAGTTTTTGAAAAAGTGGTCTATCGTCAACTCTATGACCATTTTGCATCACACCATATTTTTTACAGAAGTCAACATGCCTTCAAACAGCTTCATAGCACTGTAAGCCATTTAAAAATTTGTTGATAGAATATATAAGATTCTCGATAATGGAGAAATACCCCTAACAATTTTTCTAGACCTATCTAAAGCTTTCGATCACGCAATTTTCTTGTACAAATTAAAATATTATGGTGTTTCTGAAATACCTCTAAAATGATTTAAAAAATACTTCACAAATAGAGCCCAACATGTTCAGCTAGATGGCGTTCATTCCAAGCCTTTACGTATCATAACTAGTGTCCCACAAGGATCTATCCTTTGGCCACTTCTTTTCATAATCTATGTTAATGATCTTTATCTAGCTACCCAAAACTTTGAGACAATACTCTATGGTGATAACACAACTCTAATAAATTCACTTTGTACTTTCAATTTGGACCTCAGTGAAACAAAAGGTATATCTCAAACAACATGAACTCCGAACTTAATAAAGTATATCACTGGCTTGCTGCAAACAAATTATCTCTAAATATGCCAAAAACCAAATATATGCTTTTCTATTTTCCTCAACGTAGGTTAAACATGAATATTTATCTAAAAATAAAAGACACACAATTAGAGAGAACAAGTGAGTTTGATTTTTTAGGGCTGATAATCAACGCAAAAATAAATTGGAATGCCCATATAAATAAGATTGCTAATAAAACTGCTCGCATTATAGGAATACTTAAATGGCAACATCGTCTGCTTCCTATAAATACACTACTTTTAATTTACAATTCTGTTTCTACCACATATTAATTACTCGATGTTGGCTTGGCGTTATTCCTATGATCGCATATTTA